>JAHPZR010056007.1:12500-21520 GCA_019787425.1 Platygyra sinensis | reverse complement strand
ATTGTGGAATATATGTCTCGTCCTTTTTTCCAAGTTTGTCTGTCTGTGGATCTCGTCTACAACTCAGTTTCTAGCTCGCTCCAGATATTTAAAAACAAAAAGTAAAACTCATGCAATGCTTCAAATATACGGAACTCAAGCTATTTCAAGTGTTTTACCTCTTTCTCGTCAAACAGGTGAACCTCAGATTAATGTCTCGTCAACTCCGCCATCCAACAAACTGTCGATTGGCGCAGCCATTAATTTGACGGCCACTGCGTGGCAGACTAATGCACTGGCGAAGAATCCAAGAACAAGACCATATATAATTGAATGGTTTGATCCACAAGATAAACGAATTGGAAGGCAATGCCGGGCTGGATGGCCACCAGCTAGACTTATGAATTGCACATTAGAGCTTGGTGCCTTGACGGACGGAAATCTTGGTAACTACACTTGCAGAGCAAGGAATGGTTACAATTACTGCAGCACCAAAAAATTCAAATTGCTCTTCAAGGTAAGGGAAAAAAAGCCTGAAGGATCAATTGCAAAAAGTCATCTTATGGAGCACGAGTGTGTGTCCATTGAGTTACGGGTGAACTCTTGTACCTTGATTAAGATTGCGCGAATTTACTGATTATGCCAAAAAATATACACCAAGTGATGAGCAGCCCGTCTTCAATTCCGATAAATCTGTCGTGATTTACGTTTGACATGTAAAGATTCCCTGAGCGAGAACCCTACATTACTTCATTATATTTAACAATTAGATTGTGAGCTCAGGATTCTATCCCGTGATACTTTTTATGAATCTACTAGTCGTTCAAAACTTTGATGTTATCCTCCTCACAGGCACTTCAAAAACGCAAAAAAGCGGGCGTCAATTTGTTAAATAGGTAGCGAGTAGCGTAGCCAATCAGATAATGCCATTTGCGATAGAAAGTTGGTAGATCCATATTTCTATAACATCACTGGGATTATGCTTCTGCATGTTTCTTTATAACAGAGCTGCTTAAGTTATAATAACATTTTTTCTTCTTCTTCTTCTTAGAATCCCAAGGGCACAAGTCGTTCACTAATGATCCCTTGAACCAGAGTACGATTACTCAAGATGTGGGCAATACAGCATGAATATATTTTATATATATTTTCGATGATTGCTTTTTCTATTCATTCGTAATTTTTCATTCTTTATTAATTTTTTGTGCCTACAAACTGATAATTGAAAGTCTTCAAACATTTGGTAACATCTTATTGGTTTTCATTACAACAATTAACATTAAGTCAACTGGTTTCATGATTTAGATGGAACACTTAGTCTATTGGGGCGGCCAATAAAAACACTCACTAATAATTCATGGAGAAAATACAACTTGAGAAAATTAATGTTTAGTGAATATCTGTATATCTGATGCAACACGACTACACGTTTACATCCAATCTTCTCGGTTAAAATATACCAAAATCCCAAGTTTAGTGTAATAAAAAAAGGTCTACATAAAAAGTGTTTTAAGCCGTAAGTGTTGAATCACTATTCACAAACTCTCGGCTGCGCCTCGAGTTTGTAAATAGTGAGCAACACTGCCGCTCATGTTGTATACACTACTTAGAAATTGTTGTAATAAGAGTATTTTACGATTGCTGAATTATATAACGATAAAAATACTCTTATTACAACAATTTCTAAGTAATGTATACAACATGAGCGGCAGTGTTGCTCACTATTTACAAACTCGAGGCGCAGCCGAGAGTTTGTGAATAGTGATTCAACACTTACGGCTTAAAACACTTTTTATGTAGACCTTTTTTTATTACACTAAACTTGGGATTTTGGTATATTTTAACCGAGAAGATTGGATGTAAACGTGTAGTCGTGTTGCATCAGATATACAGACATTCACTAAACATTAATTTTCTCTCCATGAATTATTAGTGAGTGTTCTTATTGGTCGCCCCAATAGACTAAGTGTTCCATCTAAATCATGAAATCAGTTGACTTAATGTTAATTGTTGTAATGAAAACCAATAAGATGTTACCAAGTGTTTGAAGACTTTCAATTATTAGTTTGTAGGCACAAAAAATTAATAAAGAATGAAAAATTACGAAAGAATAGAAAAAGCAATCATCGAAAATATATATAAAATATATTCATGCTGTATTGCCCACATCTTGAGTAATCGTACTCTGGTTCAAGGGATCATTAGTGAACGACTTGTGCCCTTGGGATTCTAAGAAGAAGAAGAAGAAATGTTATTATAACTTAAGCAGCTCTTGTTATAAAGAAACATGCAGAAGCATAATCCCAGTGATGTTATAGAAATATGGATCTACCAACTTTCTATCGCAAATGGCATTATCTGATTGGCTACGCTACTCGCTACCTATTTAACAAATTGACGCCCGCATTTTTGCGTTTTTGAAGTGCCTGTGAGGAGGATAACATCAAAGTTTTGAACGACTAGTTGATTCATAAAAAGTATCACGGGATAGAATCCTGAGCTCCCAATCTAATTGTTAAATATAATGAAGTAATGTAGGGTTCTCGCTCAGGGAATCTTTACATGTCCAACGTAAATCACGACAGATTTATCGGAATTGAAGACGGGCTGCTCACCACTTGGTGTATATTTTTTGGCATAATCAGTAAATTCGCGCAATCTTAATCAAGGTACAAGAGTTCACCCGTAACTCAACGGACACACACTCGTGCTCCATAAGATGACTTTTTGCAATTGATCCTTCAGGCTTTTTTTCCCTTACCTTGAAGAGCAATTTGAATTTTTTTAGTGCTGCAGTAATTGTAACCATTACTTGCTCTGCAAGTGTAGTTACCAAGATTTCCGTCTGTCAAGGCACCAAGCTCTAATGTGCAATTCATAAGTCTAGCTGGTGGCCATCCAGTCCGGCATTGCCTTCCAATTCGTTTATCTTGTGGATCAAACCATTCAATTATATATGGTCTTGTTCTTGGATTCTTCGCCAGTGCATTAGTCTGCCACGCAGTGGCCGTCAAATTAATGGCTGCGCCAATCGACAGTTTGTTGGATGGCGGAGTTGACGAGACATTAATCTGAGGTTCACCTGTTTGACGAGATAGAGGTAAAACACTTGAAATAGCTTGAGTTCCGTATATTTGAAGCATTGCATGAGTTTTACTTTTTGTTTTTAAATATCTGGAGCGAGCTAGAAACTGAGTTGTAGACGAGATCCACAGACAGACAAACTTGGAAAAAAGGATGAGACATATATTCCACAATACGGAACTAGTAGGTTAGTTTAACTTACTTTTTCTATTTCTGTCTCTGTTATAATGGCTCGGATTTTAAAACTCTGCTGGTAAATTAATTTATGCCTGCAATTCATTGTAGGTTAACGCGTGCGCAAAAGTTAAGCAATTAGGTTTGTTTTCAGGTCGTTTCGTGAAAGTAAATCCAAATTGTGTACCAACTACAAAGGAAAAAAGATCTCTACTCGACAACAAACTTTATGTAGACGTTTCTACCTGTTTTGTGGTTGTAAACGTTGCCTGTTGTGCCACTTTGGTAATACACAGCACTGTAGGTCAGTTTACGCGCTAGGTAAAAACGTCACAACGTTTTGGCGCCAAAGAGGAATTTCATTAGCATAAGCGATACAATTTCATGCGAGAAAAATTTCATATCAGTTTTAAATATTGACAGGACATGGCAATATTAACTGTCCAAAGGAATTTGAGACTCGTGAACTGAATACCTCTCGAGAATAGTGGGTTTAAAACACTCAAAATTTTACACAGAATGTGTGAGCTCATTAGCGCTTTTTTCATCAGTACATTTTCCTGGTTACTCGTTGCATATCACACCCAAAAGAGCCGTTCCTTGAAGGATGTCTTATGTATGTATGTATGTATGTATGTTGAGGAGCAAAGTTTAAATAATTGACGTGAAAAAGTATCGCTTTATCGATCACCACGAATTACCTAAGGCTGGTCTTAAATAGGAGCACAATCACGGTCAGTATTTTAAGTTATCTTAACCATCGACAGAATTACCGCGAAATTGAAGGAAACCTGAAAATAAAACTTTACAAATATAGAAAAACACCAAAGAGATAATAATAAACCATAAACGAACAAGGATGGTTAAGGATGAAGAAGATTGACTTGGATCAGAAACAATGACATTGAAAAATTTAGGCTAACTTTTCAAATCGTTCAACCATGATTGTGCTCCTTTAAAATTCTCCCCTCTGGTTTATAACTGTATATCTGTTAAATTTTGGGAAGAATATCGGTACTTTTATTATCATTTAGCCGTTCAAACTCGCGACATATCCAAGCCGATACGGTTATACACAAACAAATCCCATGTAGACCTTCAAATAAACCTACCTTTTACAGTATTACAGTATTGACAGGAGGCAGATGAAAGAATCGATAAACCGCTTACAACCAGTAATAACAGGGAATACCCTCTCCTGGGATCCAACCAAGAGATGTTGGCCATTATCAAACGTCTACAAATAAGTACTCTTCTGACTCAAATATTCTGAAATTCAAACTGACCAGATAGAAAACAAAAACATCAGTTTCTTCAAATTGACATTGTTGCAGTTATAAAGTATAGTATCGAGAAAGATGAATTGGTAGCCCTCCAACGTTTCTCAACTCCTTGACAAATGAACGAACTGCTTACCTCTTAGTGTCCTTGTAGTGTCCTTTGAAACATTTTTAAACACTCTCCACACCTTTATATACATTGTAGCTTGTAACGGAAGTTCAATATGTGTGCTAAAAAGAGTTAATGACAATTAACTTCGCATCATTTGTATTTTAAAATGAGTGAACTCTTAAGTCATAATATAATAAATATCCTATTGTACATATCTAATAATCGACTATTCTTTCATTTCTGAAGGAGGATATAGTTTTGCTTTTTTCGTAAAAGGGATAGGACAACAAATATGATGGCCGTTCCGAAATTCAATAGGGAACTGAGGCGAGTTTCAAATTTTAACCAATCGATAAACTGACATCACCACATAAAAGATCATGTTGAGACTGGTCATTTAACCAAGTATGATGCTTTAAGGGTGAATAGAGACCAAGTTTTGGACCTTGAAATATGGTTCAAAATCCATACAGATGTCTCTAAATTCGAGACAGCATCCCCCAAAACCCAAAACCATATAAACTGTTAAAATCTTTTATCAGTTTTGTGACAACTGTAAGATCCCGTCATGCACCTACTATTTGAACGAAGCTGAAATAAAAATCGCTGTGTTTGGCCATTTATAAGAGTATCACGGAAATCATAGAAATTTTAAGAGTTTATATGATTTTGGGGGACGCAGTCTCAAATTTAGAGACGTTTGTATGGATTTTGAACCATATTTCAAGGTTCATAACTTGGTCTCTATTCACCCTAAAAGCATCATACTTGGTCAAATGGCCAATCTCAACATGATCTTTGATGTAGTGGTGTCAGTGTATCGATTTGTTAAAATTTGAAACTCTCCCCGGTTCCCTGCTGAATTTCGGAACGGCCAATAGTGCCCTTATGATCACATTTTCGATATCCATTTTTTTTTTACATTTTTGTAAACAGTAGGTCTTCCCAGGAAATGTTGCCAAATTTCGATCTACTGCGAAGTATAGAGCGCAGTTTTTTTTGGACCTTTATTTCTGTAACTCTACGGCCGCCATTATTTTTCTCTTGTTCCAATTCTTCGTTGAATATTGAAGTAAGTGACGTCATATTCTCAAAAAATACCGCACAGATTGAAATTATAATAACAATAAGTGTGGCATTTTTGAGAACATGACATCATTTACTCAAATTCTCAACGAAGAATTGGAAAAAGGAAACTTAATGGCGGCGCTAAATTATCGGAAATAAAGATCCAAAAAACGCGCGTTGTAATGTTAGTAATAGATTGAAATTTGGCAAGATATCTAGGGAAGACATATTGTGTACGAACATGTAAAACATGGATATCGAGAATTTGATCAAAGAGGCACTTAGATGTAACAAAATATGATCTAACAGGGAATCTGCACTATACCTTCGAAAGTGCTGATTAATGCGGATTGCATCACTGTAGTCATGGTATTAATATCGCACTTTTTGTGGTCCTTTGTTCCAATGTCATGTAACTAAATATGTGTTGTTTAGTTTTTTTCCAAAAACATTTCAGTAAGAAAATTAACGAAAATAGAGCAACATGACGTTTCGACGACTTCGGCAAAGTGGATATTTATAGAAATTAGAATGTAAGGAAACAAATAATTAGCAAAGTAGCAAGGATGACATGAAAGCATTCGATTCCTTGATCTGAAAACATTTCAGCGACGAGCATGGCCTAATAGCGATACTAACTGTTTACGAGCAAGTCTGTAGATAATCAAATTTTGCCAACAACAGAACAAAAGAACCCTTTGTTAAGGCAGCCAATAAACCTTTGGTTGGCACAGTGATGACAATAGATGACGTAACGGTGAGTATTGCTATACCCGATGACTTAATTCATAAAGAAATGCAGTGGCAAATACGAATGTTTGATCTTTGAAATGCTTTGGATTAAGAACAAAAGACCGAAACTTAGCACAGAACGGATTCCAATCGCGCGAAACCTTTTACCTTATGCATCTATGTGACCTATGCTAATTAGTGATTTCTTGCATCCTAATTTCTATAAATATGCCTTGCCGTTATTTTTTAATTTATTCATTTGAAAATGATGACACGAAGTTGTCAAAACGTCGTGTTGCTTTATTTTCTTTACTTTTCTAGCTTAAGACCGAGTTTGCGAGAGGACCAGGCAGGGGTGATACATGCCATCTCTCCAATTTGGATGAAACTTTGCCAGATTGAAGGGACTACCAAACAACTCTAAAAGACAAAGTGGGCCGGCTCTGCGATTTTTCCCTTCAGTGTTAGACCACCCCCCCCCCCCCCCTGGTTTTTTGCCCCAAATCCCAAAAATTGCATTAAAATAAGCATCGAATTTAGACTCCGTTCCTGGCTACAGAATACAATAAATTTTATTGCCATTTCACACAAAGAAAGATTAGACCTATCTTAGTTTACAACATGAGTCTCAAGTAATTTGAAGCGACAGGTGCCAATCAAGAATTGTCACTGCATAGCTATGTCACGCAGGATTCAGCAATGAGGCAAATTAGCTAAATTTTTGACTCAAATATCACTTAAGTTCAACTTTCTTTTTGAAAACTAATTTTACCAAGGTTAAAAACCACCCTTGGCCTGATGAAATCGCGAATAAAATTTTTGGCATCTGTTAGTTTTTGTTGACAATGGCTCTTCAGTTAACGTGACAAAAGACCAGTTTTAACAAAGAGAGAAGGGAGAAATCTAAGGAAGTTGAATATTATAGAATCAATTTATTAGCGTTTTTTCGACGTGGATGACGTAAACATTGTCTTTGAATATTTTTTTGTCCATTGAAGGTAACTGAACACAAAATCCCTCGCTATAATCCTTAAAATAACAGTGCATCACGGGCATAACACCTGAATTCTATTCGTATATGATCGAAATATAGGAATGAACTACCGTGATGGTTAGATTCTAAAGCATTGAGGTGTTAAGAGGCTGTCCGCCTAAGAATCGACCACTTAATTCGGATCAAAATTTCGATTTCCTTCAAAATTTCTCCACGAAACAAGGTTGATATAAGGTAAAAGAAAATACAATTCTTTGGTTTTTATTCTCGATAATAGTCGAGATTTTGAGGAGATAGTGATCGATACCCGAAACCCTCAAATTGGGCCCTTCACGAAGCCGAAATTAGCCATCTTTCGGATGCTTGCTACCGCGCGTATATTTAGCGTACGAAGATAAGAATCACACCACAATTAGATACATCCCCGCACTTAAGAAGAATGGTAAAATCAAGCCAGAGTATGGAAAATTACTAAAATTGTAATCACTTAAACAGGATAATGTCAACGCCATTTTCAAGAAGCAGGCCAAGTGGCGTAGCGAAAAGCGAAATTTCTCAGAATTCTGGCTTATTCGGAGAGCCTCTTGTATTTTTCTGAAAAGTATTAAGATGGATCCCTGAAACCATGAAATAAAATTTATTGGCATTCTACTGTGTGAAGAGTTACGATCGTAATAAAATGACACAAATTCGCCATTTGGCGATCCAACGCTGTGTGAAGCCACCTGAGCAAAGGATTGGTTTTAGCTTATATTTTCTCATTGTTGTAGCTCAAATATCAGTTCAAATTGATACATATAGCATTAGAAATGATCTGATAACACAATAATAGCATTCGATGTAAAACTTACCTATACAAGTCTGTAAATTATCCATTGAACGTGAAATCGATGTGTTTGAATAGCCGCAGGAACTCACGACTCGTACTGACTTTGCCGCCTGAAAACCCGCCGTAAAAGAAAACGAAAATGCCGAGACTTTCCTTGATTATATAGTCATCAATTCATTAATATTTTTCCCAAGTGCAAAGCTCTGTCTCTGAAGAGAAATCAATCATTTTATCGAGCTTGGACTTATCAATCACGGTAAAATCGGTGTGCAATATTATTTTGTTCTGACTTGTAACACCGCTGACCAATATTGCAGTCACTACACGAGCAATGAAAGGCGGATAGGATGGGTGTAAAGAGGGTCTCGCATTTATTTTTATAGTTTTCCTTATTTTTTCATCAGGCTAGTATCGGTCCAAAAGCAGTAAACTTTTAACAGTCTCTGCCGTCAGAAAGACATCATCAGTACATTGCTGCTTATATAGAGACTAACACAACGTAGTAATCAACAGTGGTTTCTCACACAAGCTCCTCGTACTGAAATGCACATCTGCAAGTTCACTATAATGCACTAGTCAATTTGTTTCCTTTCCTGAATTTCTCATCATGTGTACGTTCTACCAATGCACTTTCTTTGTCCCTTTTTGCTTTAGAATCTCAAATGCCTTTTAAACTCCCGTAAAGTAGCAATGTTGTTGCCAACTGAAATCTTTACTTCCTTCTGAAAAGGCGAACTAGCTTATAGCTATCTTGAATTTATCTTCTTA
>JAHPZR010056007.1:0-10000 GCA_019787425.1 Platygyra sinensis | reverse complement strand
CCACGTGACGAGGACTTAACTCTCGTAGACTGTTACGAAAAGATTTGTGGCGTGACTTGTGTGACTGTCTAGAATCGTCTAGAAGATTCGTGCATATTTAATTGGTATCGTATCACAGTGATTCAGCAATTCTTTTTAAGGCTTTTACGAATGATATTGTAAATACATTTATGTTGTAAATGTTACTTTATTTAGTAGAGCCGTAAAGTTCTAGAACCTTACCCTGTAAAGTATATAAGCGAATCGGTGTAGTTTTTAAGTGGTTTTTCCCAGGAGTGTTTAGAGAGAATAGTCTCGTGAGTTAGTAGTGTTTATTGAAGTGTGGCAAAGGTCGCATGTAAAGTTTGGCGGAGACTGTGTTAGTTAAAGTGTGACAGAGGTCGCGTGGATATCTGGCAGAGGCCGTGTTTTTACAAGAGTGAAGGCGGTCGAAGAATAATTTGCAAGCCTAGATCAGCTACTTGAGAAACCTTTGCCTACCAGCATAACACAGTTTAAAAACCATCCACTGTTTGTGCTGAAGAGGCATCTCTTGAAATTTGAAGCCATATATCCGTTTGAAATAAATAATTTTGTTGCTGTTCCGACAACCCTGCGTTCTGTTTATACTACAAACTACCTACCACTTCAAACAACGACCTCGCAACATACACAAACAAATAAATGAATAGATAAGTAAAAAAAAAACAAGAAATCGCTGGCGCTAACTTTGTATGGGAGAAATCCCACACAAAAATTATTAAATGGTTTCAATCTCTCAGATACTTTCACACCTTTCACGGTGCTTAAAAAAACTCGAGGTAAACCTGTTTGCACATGCTCTATGTCTCTGATGTTCCTACTGGATCAAGTTGCATGACCATCAACAAATGGATCTTTTGCTGTACCAACAACGCAAGAGAACATTAGCATTTCTCACAATTTTTTTTGGGGGGAGGGGGGGAATAGATCTATCGTTCTATACACAACAATACGAACAGTTAGCCTTTAGGATCATTTTATCCCAACATACTAACAAAACTAATTACTGTAGTATGCGGGACTAGAAATATGTCAGAATTCAACGTGCAGCAAAATACCGGTAACTCAAAACACGAACAACTTGTAACTAGACCAGAATACTAATTTCCTTCCTGGACTGCACTCAATTTTTAAAAAATAAAGAAGTCTTAACTGTGCTCTGTTCTGTTGTAAGGCACGCAGGAGATGGTAGAACACGAAAGAAGTGTAGGGCGAAACACGAGACGAAGTAGAGTGCTTCTCCTTACTTCTTAACAGCTCTACCAGTTCCTAACTGCTTTACCACAAAATATAGCACGATCGAGACTTCATTTCTTTTATGATAAAGAATCTATTAATTTCCCCACGCATTCGACTGAATTTTCGGACAAACTTTATTTTCCAAACTAGTGAAAGGGGCTTCAGCATGCATCTCTTCTCTGATAAAGAACGCTAAAATAAGCCAATCACAATCCTTTTCATATTTGACGCATATTTGAAAAATGACCACTATTTGCTTTCCATATGACTTTAACGATCAAAACAGAAACAGAAACAGTTATGCCTACGACTTAAACGTTCTCTTGGTTTTTCTGGCATTAGCTTATAGTAGTTATAGTTTCTTTTTCTTGTTGCATTTTTTTTTTTTTTTTAAACTAATTACTGTAGTATGCGGGACTAGAAATATGTCAGAATTCAACGTGCAGCAAAATACCGGTAACTCAAAACACGAACAACTTGTAACTAGACCAGAATACTAATTTCCTTCCTGGACTGCACTCAATTTTTAAAAAATAAAGAAGTCTTAACTGTGCTCTGTTCTGTTGTAAGGCACGCAGGAGATGGTAGAACACGAAAGAAGTGTAGGGCGAAACACGAGACGAAGTAGAGTGCTTCTCCTTACTTCTTAACAGCTCTACCAGTTCCTAACTGCTTTACCACAAAATATAGCACGATCGAGACTTCATTTCTTTTATGATAAAGAATCTATTAATTTCCCCACGCATTCGACTGAATTTTCGGACAAACTTTATTTTCCAAACTAGTGAAAGGGGCTTCAGCATGCATCTCTTCTCTGATAAAGAACGCTAAAATAAGCCAATCACAATCCTTTTCATATTTGACGCATATTTGAAAAATGACCACTATTTGCTTTCCATATGACTTTAACGATCAAAACAGAAACAGAAACAGTTATGCCTACGACTTAAACGTTCTCTTGGTTTTTCTGGCATTAGCTTATAGTAGTTATAGTTTCTTTTTCTTGTTGCATTTTCTTTTTTTTTTTTCTCGAAGATATTAGCTTTTAAGCTTCCTTTAAAATTCGAGGTTAACTAAAGTCATGTACATGTATGTATGTGTATGTATTCGAAATTTTCTCTGATTGTCTTGTTTTCCCACGAATTATCTATCACGCTATTTCTGACTGATCTCCTACGTGAACTTGTCATTCAAATAATCGCTGCGTTGGGCTTCTTGTTCCAGCACGCCGCCATCTCGGAATGAGCCAGCCAGGATGCATATATTGCATTTGGTGTAATAAACATTGCAATGCGAGGTCTTCAGCAATCATGACAAGAGCAGATATCGAGTCTCTTGCTAATAGCTGAGAGTTCGTTAGCGACTCTAACGACCATATGGGGACCGGGGCCTTACGTCGCATAAAGTCGCCTAAAGTGGCCTTAAGTCGCCTTGCTATTGCTATTGGTCACACAATATTAAAAAGGTTTCGACACAATAAAATTGTCCCTGTAGAAGGTTGTTAGGCTTCTACAAACTGTCATGTTGGGGTGAACTACACTCCATCCCTATGATGATGATGACCCGCCCTAAAGCGCCTTAAATCGCAATTATTCGCAATGTTCCTTCTGCCAATGTTGCTTAAGTCGACTAAAGTCGCCTTAAATCGCCCAAAGTCATTCTTGAAAGCACCATGTCCTGACAAGACCAGGTTTTGCGATAGCTGGGTCTAACCCACAAAAAAGGGATAAACTTCATTGTTTCCCCATCCACACTACTCCCACAAAGTATACAACAGCACATTGCGAACGATTGGGTCCTCCAGCGAGGTAGGGAAATACGTAGTTCATAAAACAAGTAAATGAAAAATTAACTTGTAAGGGGAACTTGTATTGGAAGTAGGGAACAAAAAAAGTACAAGAGAGCCATAACAAATAGCTGATTTTTAATTTGATAAGCCGTCTTATCTAGCAAACATCGAAAAGAATTTAAAAGTATCAATTTACAGCAAAACATACAGTGTTCCTTACATATCTAGATGTAATATTATTTTGCTATGCTTAGGGTTTTCTGTATCGGTACTATTCGTGCCTTACACCATATAGCAATGATAATCAAAGCAAAGCTAGTGAATAATTACTAAATTATACGAACCATGATAAGAACAATGTTGTGGCAGTAATTATAGTATTATTTATTGCTCCACTCCATCCATAGACAAAATATTCCACTCATATAACAAGACAAGTTAACCTTAAACGTCCATATTACTGGGCGCATCATAATTATACTAATTTTAAGCAATACAAACTTTTTACGAAATTTTTGAGCAAGTTTAATTTTTACTTAGTAGGCGAAGTAATAATACTTTCCTACTTAATACAAAAACTGCATGCAAATGTAGAATTATTCAATATATATGTACGCTGAGTTAATCGGACCGTCCCTCGTCGTACTGTGGTTCACAGGTGACCAACAACGTATGGACTAAGAATGTCTGTGGACAAAAAAATAAAACAAAATGTCATTGTTATTACAAATATAATCTTCTCTGGTGCCCCTAGAGTACCGCAAGTATCCAGTTTAATTCGTTTGAGTGGTTCCCCGAGGAAATATTTGAGCCTTGTGTCAATGCCAATGAAATACTTTCTTTACCCTTCGCAGGTATTTTAACATTAAGATTTTCTACTTACCTTGTTGACGAGCAACTTGAAAAGTTTTGGTGCTGCAGCGATAGTACATATTGCTTGCTTTGCAAGTGTAGTTACCAAGCTTTTCGTCCGTCAAGGCACCAACCTCTAATGTGCACTTCATAAGTCTAGCTGGTTCTGATCCAGCCCGACATTGGATTTCAATTCGTTTATCTTGTGGATCAAACCATTCAATTATATATGGTCTTGTCCGTAGGTTCTTCGCCAGTTCATCAGTCTGCCACGCAGTGCAAGTCAGATTAATGGCAGCGTCAATCGACAGTTTGTTGGAGGGTGGGGTTGACGAGATATTAATCTGAGGTTCACCTGTTTGGCGAGAAAAACGTAAAGCAGTTGAAGTAGCGTGAGGTCAATGTTGGGGAACATTGGTCGAGTTTTTTTCTTGGACGTTCACAGACCAAGCCGCAGGCAAAGTCAATAACCTTGCCAAAAAGGATTCATTAGGGACATAAGCTATTTTTTTAGGTGTGAGGGAAGAAGTTAGTTGTTTATTAGGGGAAAATTAAATGTTGTCTTTGACGACCCTAAAAGAGGTCTGGCCTGGGGAATTTTTGCCTTCGTCTTCATCGGTTGTTATATTTCCTGGTCGATAAATATCGAATGTTGGGAGACTTCTCCGCTATCAATAAATCATGGCCATCTCCGCTATCAGCTATCCGTTAAAAAGGTTTCATTTTTTAGCAAACAGCGACAATTTTAAGGAATTCTAAACTATCGATTAAACCCCTCAAGATCCTCAAATAAATTTTTTTCCATTATTATAATTATTATTCTCTCAAACGTTATTCTACAATACACTAAAAATAAACTCAAATAAACTTACCAATTTCGGTGTTACAGTATTGACAGGAAGCAAATGGAAGAATCGCTAAACCACTGACAACCAGTAATAACAGGGAATACCCTCTCCTGCGTTCCGGCCAAGAGATGTTGTCCATCATCAAACGTCTACAAATAAGTACTCTCCTAGATCAAAATATTCTGAAACTTGTAAAGGAGTATTTTTCGTTATTGATTACCGATTATTTATCATTTTGAAGTTACCACGTTTATCTTGTAATTTAAGGGGCATGCCTGCCCACACGGTGAGTCCTATGACTTCAAGTTCAAGTTTTTATCTAACTTTATCAAGAGTACTTTAGCTCTGTCGAAACCTAATCGATAGTCATGTTTGGGTTTATCTTCTGGCCTTGGTGCCACAAGGATTCTGTTTAGGTATCTTGTTCTTTAGACTTAAGTTTCTATTGGCTGTTGCAAGAACTATGTAAATCACGACTGAAAGTCGTGAAAGTCGCGTGATAGTCTTTGGGTTAGTATTCTAGAGGTGTGTGATCATGTAAGGTCAGTTCGTCCAGTGTGGCGCTCCCATGACTAACGACAGGCTATTTAAGTACGTGCGCATTTGTTAGTCAAGTAGTAGTTCTTGAGGGGTAGTCCTTGATTAGTAGAAGCAGATGTAAAAGTAAGACGGTGAACGTACAGGACAGAAGTCCGTGTAGTAAAAGCCCCCTAGTCTCAGTAGAAGCACCCCCTGGCTTAGTCTATGAAAAGAGATATCCGATAAAACTGTCTAGATAGAAAACAACAATTTTAACATAACGTAATTTTCTCGATTTAAAATAGGAAGATCTTCGAAACTATTGGCGTTGGCTTGAGATTGTTGCAGCTATCAAATATTGACAGTATTGTAAAAGATAAACTGGTTGCCCTTCATAAAAACAGCCTCTCCACAAACTCTCAGAAGTGTCGTGTGTGAATTCAATGCATTTGAAAGCGTTAAAAATATAAAACAGTACATGTAACATAACCCACCTTCTTTTGTCATTCAATAACTCCTTTAAACTGTATTCTCATACATTTGAAAAGTATCCACGCATTTATAATCCTGTGTGCCGGAAATTGTTTTATAGGACGACGTAAAAGAGTTGGTCATGATGACGCAGGTACACTGACCTCATATTTCTAGAAAGATCCAGCTGTTTATATATATATATATATATATATGTATTTATATATCGACAATTTTGAAATATCTACCCGTAATTTTTGAAGATATTACCATTTTTTGTTATATGGAAATAAGGTAACGTAACAAAATGTGACGCAACAGGGAATATGAACTGCCATTGTCAGTGCTAATTACTACCAGTTACAACAGTAAAGAATGCAAGAATGAGAACACTCATTACATTTCTTTGATCCGGGGTAGTAGTGCAGCTAAATTATTCATTGGCTTCCTTTTTTTTTGATTTAGCAGAATGATTATTAGAATTGTAGTACTTGTGTTCAAATATTACACCCCTTGTTTCAACAAAAATCGAAAATGGATTAAATTTTCGACAGGCACAACTTTCAGTTGCCAAACTGGATAGTGTTAGTCAGTGGAAAGTCTAAAAATATCATATTGACGTTCACCTGGTACAAAGGGGCACTAGTGCTCCCGCTTGAACTTCGCATTGGGTAAAGATGAAGGCATTGATGTAAGAATGATATCATTTTATAAGATAATTATTTCCAGAGTACAAGAATATATGATTCGTGTAAAAAAGAAATGGAAGTATTTCTAGTGTTATGGATCTTGAAACAATGGCAAAAAATGAAAGTGAAGTTGCAAACCGAGTGAAT
Source organism: Platygyra sinensis (assembly GCA_019787425.1). Classification (NCBI taxonomy): domain Eukaryota; kingdom Metazoa; phylum Cnidaria; class Anthozoa; order Scleractinia; family Merulinidae; genus Platygyra; species Platygyra sinensis. The sequence goes on along the minus strand of JAHPZR010056007.1, from coordinate 3,425 downwards.
GTCACATCAAAATTGAAATTAGCCTGGGGATAAAATTACTGCTTCGCGTGAAACATTTACGGGATAAAATAGCAAAAATGAAATGTCGCCATTGCCCTAGTCTTTGCCTTTTGTCTTTTCGCATATGCAGGCTTTGTAATTTTACTTTCAGGGACTTTTTTGTTGTTTACATGAGCAGCTTATTTCAGTTTTGAAATTTCTTTCATCTTGTCGAATGGAACATATGCGAGGTTCTCGCGTAGAAAATGAAACTGATCTTGGAAGTTTCGAGCAGGTATGATCATGTTCGTGAAGTTGCATAAGCAGTTAACAATTTAAATATGGTACTAGTGTTGAGAATACAAGTCTATTTTTACCCGTGCAATCATGGACAAAAGTTTTGGGACCAATTTTTGCACTTTGGGCACCAGACGCGAATACGGCTTTACCTGCCTAATCTCGCCCCCCCCCCCCCCCCCCCACCCTCTCCCCTCCCGCCTCACCCCACATACAATGTTGAAAAATATTGTAGTACCTGTAATTTCTCCTGATTTTAAACATTTTATTGGGTGGAGAGGGGAAACAGCAACGCGTTTATGATTGGTGGTTATTGCTGTCATCACTTCATGACGTGACAGGATAAGTGTTTGCGTTACGTAAGAATAAAAGCAACAATCGTGGTAAATTTATCCCAGCAGGGTTGTTGTCCCCATTCATCAAACTGAGCTTGCCACCCGTCACGCATGTGTCTTCTTTTGAGTCGTAACATAAACAAGCATTTCAGGTTACAACTATTTCAGGTTATTTCAGGTTGTCAGTTGCCCTTATTTTTTAAATTAATTATCATGTATGTTACTGTAATTTAATGTAATTTAGGTTAAATAAGTATGGGTTATTGACCAAGTGTGAGGTCAAGATGGCTGGATATTGGCCAAGTTCTTTTTTTGCGTGTTTATGGACCGAGACGAGGTCGAGGTCCATAAACTCGCAAAAAAAAAGAACAAGGCCAATATCCAGCCATCTTGACCGAACAAACTTGGTCAATAAAGGATTTATTATATGGCTTTTGGTGAAATTTTGGTTTCGGGATGCAGCGGGTAGTCCCGAGCGGGCAAGATGGCTCCATCTTGCCCGCTCGGGTAGCCAATCACAGCGCGCGATTTGGTTCATCTTGCCCGCTCACGGAGCTAGCCATATAATAAGGGATAAATAAAGCTGCTGTTGTTGTTGTTGAAAAATTTGTAAGAGATTTTAAAAATTGTAAAATACCAGAAAATCTATTTTACATAAAGATTTGAAAAGCATAAATGACAACTTGAATAAGAAAAGGATCATATCGAGGCCAAATATCGGAACACATTTTTTTTGTGTTTTTCTTTTTCTTTTTTTTTTTCAATTTGTAGTCAGATGTTTCACCTAGTTTGAGTACAGCTTTTTAAAGTCAAGCTTTTGGAGATCCTCTTAACGTTTAACAAAGGCTAGCATCTGGACACCCATCGGCCTAAACATAAGCACAAAACTCGAACGCAGAATATTTTATTGATCTTGGCCTTGGGTCAACGTAGTTTTGACACTATTAAAAGCTCTAACGAAATTGTGTGACTTGAACAATACATATATTTTTGCTCTTCAATTATGCAACTGACCTGAACTCCGAATTTGACTAAATGGCCTATGTTTTGCACTCCTTGGAACTCCTCGGATTCTTATCAATTCTCAAGTTTCTCAAACGCGTTTGGCATAATTTCTCTTGTTGCGTGTTGTTCTAATGAAGGTGCTGATGTCTAACGTTTTCGTTGTGACAACATAGAAATCATGGGTTGTTTTGGCTAAGCTTTTTTGCATTAAAACCTCAAGCTATTTTTAGGAATAACGGGACTACTATCGAGCCGCTCAGCTGGGATATTTATTCAAGGATTTTCACCTTCCCATCCAACAATAACTGTTTTTCAAACATCCGTCTGTAACTCTCACTTTCTCTTTAATACTACTGATTACATATCAAAGACACACATATTCAACCTTATGGCTCTTATTACAGGCTTTTTAATTCAATTAGAAAAATTCAAAACTGAGCATCTAGAAATGTATCCAGCTGCTCCTTCTACATTAAGCTTATTTGTTATCATTTTTGTTGTCCTGTTTTTCTTCCCGCAGCGGGCTTACTTATATTATTACAAAAGTAGTGCCCATGCGACATGGTGTAAAATCAAATGCTTGAACCGATAACCTTCCTTCTTCATTAACAGCGATATACTTCCCTTGGCTCAGGCCTACTTCCCATGCTACGAATGGTTGAAATGCAAAACTTTTTGTCGGCACAAAATAGGTTGCCTTCTCTAATGCATTTTTAGCAGTAACCTGTGACAGAAAAAGGAAACATAATGATCATGTTACATCACAAAATATCAACACTACCCCAAACTCATAAATAATTCACGAGTATATCCAAAAAAAACTCTTTCAAAACTAAAATCAACTTTTAGCCCATTATATATGGTGCAGCTATTCAGCAACGATTCTGAACTCAGTATCATTTCAACAGAATTATAATTTTGTAGCCTCAAGTGGTGATGCATGTCCATTGCGGAGCCAAATATAATTTTCAATACCTCAATTATATCGAATCTCCCTTAAACCTTAATCGATTACAACAATTTTCCAGAATGAAAATGGTCAGAATTCTGGACCTAAAAAATGCTTTCGTTGACCTCACGCTTTGACATATATTATCAGCTGTAGAGAATACATGTGAATTATGTTTTGTGATCTTCGACTAAGAAAGAGAGGGGTTTCACTCACTTTCATCAACTTTTATTTCTTTGCATCAGCATTTCTGTTCATCTCTAATGCTTAGTGAAGAGGATGTATAGAAGAAAACGAGATTGATAACCCACCTCCAGTGCAGTTACAGTATTGTTGTCTACATGCAGGGCGTATTCCTTGTTGTTGAGTGTAAACACAATCCGCCAACAAATTGCGTCAGTACCAGCATCATGTGCTTTCTTAATTTTCACGATACCTTAATTGTGTCAAAGAAAAGAAAACCACACCAAATAAAGGGATTAATATACAATTTTTACCTTTAAGGTGACTGGAAACAGTTTTCTTCAGTTTCCAGTATTAATACTGAGTTTAACGGATCAATACTACCAAACTGTATCAAATAGACGAGAAGGAGAAGCATTGACCTAATAGCGGTGCGTTAAAGAAATGTCGCAACATGCTGGGGGCTAACCTGCCACGGATTAGCATTCCCTACGGGAAAAGTGACATTATCCTTTGTCCGCACTTCCTTGTATGGAGAGCAGTATAAGTTCCAGTACAGTGATATGATACAGCCCAGTCACTTCGAGTGCGACTTAATTACGTTTTACCACAATAAACACTTTGTTTACAGATGGATTAAACGCGAATAATGCTGGACTGATAAAATGAATTGGACT
>JAHPZR010056006.1:67500-115365 GCA_019787425.1 Platygyra sinensis | reverse complement strand
ACCACGCCTAGTATACAATGTAGTCTGTAATTAAACTGGTAATCACCAAATTCTCGAATCTAATTGGTTTACGGGGCTCACAAGATAGAATCGCGTCATATTTGGGCAATTTTTGCCTCAAGTGGATCTACAACAGCGAATTGCTACTTGTAATTACCAAAATATCTAACCGTCGTCTCCCGTTTTGTTTTAGCAGTGATCAATTAGCATTAGAACTTCGATCCTATCTTCCAATTTCGTCTGTAATCCTTAACTGGAATCGCGATCTTCCGAATTTGTATGGTAACAGACCAACCCAAAGCACTCCAATCGATCCTGTAGTTACAGCTACACTCAGAAAGTCACTGACCATCAATCTACAGTTTTTTTTTACATTTACCATGGTAGGTTGGATGCAGCTAGTAGAAACACTAAATCATCTGAACGTGCAAGACCATCCATCTGCACCAGAAGTTCTGTCTTCATTCGCTTGCTTCCTTCATGCTCGCTCCTTTAAAGAATCAAAGGTTCTGTAACCCAACTCGTAAATTGACCAAGCGATCTCCATCAGTACTTAATAACACACATTTTAAAGGCCCGGCCAAACGGATCCAACATGATGCAACATCATCTAACTTTTGGCCACCATGTTGCACGATGTTGTATGATGTTGAACGAAGTTTGATTTCCATCAAACATCGTCATCAAATCATCAAACATTTCTTCTGTGTTTAAGTGTGAACAAAAATGTTGCATTCGTTTGGCCACCGTGTTCAGCATTGTTGAACGCACCCATGTCCGCTAAGCTGACTTTGAATGTATCTGTTTCCATGGCAATGATTCACTGTATATACTTCCTTCGTGCGTTCCGCGTGGATGTTAAGAAACGGTATGGCGAATGAGGAAAGTTTTCAATCACTCTTCGAAGAAAGTCAAGCGATCTCTCCGTAAATAGAAAAAGCAAGGGCAAAGCAGCCGTTGAAAACCAAGAACTGTGAAATCAAGATGGTGCGACGCGGAGGTAGATAGACTTATCGAAACTACTGGAAGAAAGACCTTGTCTGTGGGATGTATTTTGCAAGGACTATCATGTCCAACAACAAGAAGTCATGATGAGCCGTAAGCGACAATTACAAGTTTTATCTACTGTCTAGTCTTTCCTCTTTTTGGTCACTCTGTCATCCTCCTCTTTCCAAACATTTCAAGCAGAGCAAGAGCGGTCTAAACACCAGAGTCTTCACAGTCAATCGACCGCGCGACATTGTTTAGGCAAACCAATACGGCGAGAGTTGTTTTCTGAGGATTCTGGGTATATTTTGGACCCAGACCCTCTCGAGCCCAAGTGTTGAATCGAACACGTTGCATTCATTTAGCCACCTCGTCCAACAATGTTAGATTCAACAATGGTTGGATCCGTTTGGCGGGCCTTAAGTGGTAGTAGATGATTGGGTAATGTTTGCAACGGACATGTTCACATGACAAGGTTGGTCAAAAATATTTTGTCCCGCCGATTTTCGGCCAGGCCTTTATCTTGGAGATTAGAAACGCGGTTTTACTGTTCAAAAACTCTGGCATAATCGGTCAGTTGACCAGACAACATTACTGTACCACAGCACTGCACCGGTATCGCTGAGGTCAAGGGTTCGAATCCCGTTCAGGCCTGATTCTTTTTGTTCAGGCTTTAATTTCACAACTGCTTAAGTTGAGTGCATTACTGCGATGATCAGTCATATCTTCATATCATTCTCCGTAGTTCAAATAGATGAACTTTCATATATTCTCTTATATCACTGTACCACTTAACTATGACAATTTGCTAAGGCGCACCTCTTCCTCTTTCCTTCAAGTGATTTATAATGGGAAACTATACCGCAACCCCCACCCATCGTGAATCGCCACCTACTACTTACTTATCCCCCTTGCCCTAACATTCTTCTTTAACATACAAGGGATTAATGTACCCTCCCTGACCCTGTTTCTCTTTGACTTGTACAGATGTAGGAGTTTTAACTTACCCTCCTCCCCCCGTTCCTCGCTGACTCATCAGAGATTCCAGTTCATCAAGGAAGATTGTAGATGGCGCATGAAAACGGGCAAGTTCAAATAAAACCTGCAAGAGAAACAGATCTACCGTAACGAACCAGTGGAGTACACCCTACATGTACAAGTTCAGGGTTTTCACAATGGATCATACTACAGTTGTCGACTTAGTGACCTGGCTTCTGAATGGCAGCGAGACTGAAGTTGACCTTGTTTTGATACAGGCCTCGCTGCTTTTATTGTGCAAATCAAGTTGTTCTTATGCCAACTAGTTTTCATTTACATAAGAAAGCATAGAAATAATAATGATAATGATAATGATAATGATAATGAATAATGATAACTTTATCTTATCCTTTTAAAAATAATCGACCGTTCAGTCAGTCAACCAAAGGTTGATAGGACTGGTATTAATCAGTGACCAGCACACATAGAATATATAAAATATTAACATGGAAGCAGCAGTTTACAAAATAAGTGCGGAAATATAAAAATAAACCAAGCATTGCTCTTACAAATATGATAGGCCCTATCCATGTTCATCAAGTAAGTCTGTATCAAAGCAAGGTCACCCTCAGCCTCGTTTGCATTCATGGCCAGGTAACTAAGCACAACTGTAAAATGGCCTTTGGATGGTGCCGAAGCAAGTCACCGTTAAAGCATTTGCGCCGGGTACATTTTGTCAGAAAGTATTAATACGCAGTTTTATTTCACCATTGTAATCATCAACAAGTCATGCAAACAGCTAATAAAACAGAATACATCTGTTTGAAAACTAGACTGAAACGCGACGAGTCTACTTTGTTTTGGTCTACAGCAAGTCACACTGTAGAAACTGAGATTCAGAAACGCTACAATGCCCCTAAGACTGGCTGAGGACAGAGCTTAACAAGCAAATATATATCGTACACGTTACTTTAAATAGAGGTTAGGCTTAGTGCTTAAGGAATAGCGTTCCCTTAATATTTTCAAGGACCGTTGCAATGTTACGCTAAGTTCCATGTTCCATGTTTTAGTAAATTACGGTCAAGTTTAACAGTGAGATCCTTGTGCCAATTATGGGCTCGCTTGCAAACAAACAAATAACATATAAATCATTACCCTAACGAGTTTCTCCGAGTCCCCCCTCCAACTTGCTGACTATAGATGACGCTGAGATATTGAAGAAGGTTGTCTTGCATTCTGTGGCAACTGCTTTGGCTAAAAGTGTTTTCCCCGTTCCTTGGAAGGTAAATGTATACATTCCGTAAGAAAGACAAACTGGGCCTTCTTAGAAATTGTTGTTTGCCCACTAACAATATGCCGCTGATTCTGATCCAATGGGCAATTACCGAGTTCCCTTGTGTCTCTGCTTTATCAAAGCGAGTGTAAGTGCGAAACCATTCTTATGAAAATGACTTTGAGTCGCATGAAAATGAAACTGCATCCAGAACTCATTTTCATAAGGAAGGTTTCGCTCTTAGACTCGTTTCGAAAACAGAGGCACAAGAGAACTCGGGAATGGCCTATTATTTATAGAGATTTCTCTTACTAAGGTATCCTTGGTTTTTAGGGAGAGGGGGAAGAGAAGGGGAGGAGGAGAGAAAAAGGATTTATATGGTTGAGGGGAAGTGGATGGTTAAAGCCTGAAGCTTGAACCATCATTGGGAAAAGAACATCAATTCTATAAATCGGCTGTGATGCGCTTTCTTTAGAAAATGATATACTCTCGATCCACAGAGGGCTACAGATCGCGAACTTTGATATTTTTGGCATATACAGTAGTACTAAACAAAAAAAATGATGTTCACCAAGTCTCTCTCAAAAATTACGGAGTTTTTCGCCACTGAAAATGAACAATATCGAACGACGATCGCGTCTAATTCTCGCCAAGTGTAAATCAACCTTCGATGCTACATGTATTCACAAACGAAAGTTTGTAATACCCAACACGTCACTGCATTCGATCACTGACCAAGGTGTGTCACTATAAAATGCAAAACTTTGGTACTTATAGTGCACTCCCGAAAAACGAGAAATGACTCGAAAAATCGAGACGTGTCTCTCGAGACGCGGAACTGTATGGTATGTGCGACTGGATAGAAATATCTTTTAGCCTCCATAAGTAATCTCGATGTCCCTATCATCAATAGAACTGCAAGTGGACAAACAATTACAGATAGACATTACTGCTTAACATTGCAAAGTATTACTGACAGCAGATAGAGCGGATGCAAATAATTGTTAAGTATTCTAAACAACACCATTTCTACTTGTATTTGTAATTCCAAGTGAAACTGCGTCAGTCTAAAATTTAATGATAGAGATTGAAAATATCCAACCTGGAGGCCCATACAACAGAAGCCCTTTCCACGGTGACAAAATACCAGTGAAAAGTTGAGGGTACTGAAACAATCGGAACAAACACTATTAGTCTTATGAGTCTGCAGGACACACCATTCTAAATAAAGACAATTCGGTCATAGGATCATGACTAGAAATAAACTTGAGTTAACACCCTTACCAAACCTGGTGATATGGGCATATATGGTCCAAGTATGGAAATGGTATGGCATGGCTCATATAATTATGGGTAGTATATGGCTTTAGTATGGGCTATTGCTTCCGTATCAAAACCATACATGCCACTGTCTTCATTCAGTGTTGAGTCCATTGTCTTTAACTATGGGATTGCTACGTATTTGGCAAAGTTCCATATATTTTCCATGGTATCTAGTAGGGAATGATAGGGTTAGCCCCATACCAATACCATATAATTCCTGACCCTCTATATGGGGAATGCTATGTATTTGGCACAGTTCCATATAATTCCCATATCATCCACACATACTAGCATCTCACATGGCATGTTACATGTTTTGTGAAGTCCCATACAATTCCCATATCATTTGTTGATACTGCAGCATCTGATATGGGAATGCTATGAAATTCTAAAAGTTCCATACAATTCCATATCTCTAGTAATGATCGAGCTCACTTCTGATTACAGTTCCATAGCAATACCATATGATCAATGCATCTCTAGAATAAACTTGAGTTAACAATTAAGGGCCCCGAAAATATCGTCAGTTGGCTGTTGTGCATGTGGGCCATCTGCTAACCGGACAGATGACCAAAACTAGCGCGACAAGTTTACTGGCAACTGCCAGTCCACCGACAAAGGATGATTGATGCCTAGTGTGTTAGCTCTACTTCAAACAAGGACAATAGTCACCGTTAGATTAGACTGCTGGCAGTCTGTTTTTCTCTCGAATTCACCAGGGGTATGAGGGGTACTTTAGCCTAGAAAGAATGGCCTCATGGGAAGAGACATGGGTGCAGCCACTGCCACACCATCCTTGATCGTGCGATGACTAAACACTTGTATTAAGTGACCCTCAGAGAAAAAAACCATCTGCCAGTGCTCAGTCTACCATTACTAGACCACATGAAAGTTTCTGGCCAAACAAGAGTGGAATTAAAACTTGGCTTAGCATTTATGAAAGGTTCTACTGTAAATGTCAACCTTTATTGGGTAAACAACAGCTTCCTTGACAAGTCTTTTAGCAGCATCCAAGCCAATAATGTCATCCCATCTTACATCAGGGTTATGGGAGATAAAATATCCTGTAAAATGCATTATTATCATTATCATTATCATTATCATTATCATTATCATTATCACTATCAACTATCATTATCATTATTACTATTATAATCGTATCTATTACAAAATCCTTGATCGTGATTGGTTATGGGGCGCCTATTTGTCACATAATTGGTGCGTGATCAGGTGGGTGTCCAATTGCAGCTGTCCGATTTGTACTTTTTATAACTGGATACCCATGTGATTTTCATGTCAATTACGCGCTCTTTGATGGTTTCCTTCACAGTATTTTCTACAGTTTTCAAAGCTTAGGAAAAGCACTACAGACGTTTTCACTCAAAAGAAGTTCTTAGAAGACATTTTTAATTCCGAAATTTTTTATATATACGATTAATTAGTAATTGGACCTTGTGTCTTACAATTCAGGGAATAATTGTGCTTGTAATTTTCAAATCGGCCTTGCGCTTCGCGCTCGTCCGATTTTAAAATACTCGCTTGATTACACCTTGAATTGTACTCCACTCAGTCCAATTACTATTACTTATGATTATTATTATTATTATTTTTTTTTAATTCATTTATTTATTTAGAGCACGTCACAACTACTTACAATACTACGACTACTACAAATACTAAACAATACTTACAAACACAATGTACTAATTAAGCCAAATGAATCCTTACTTACAATATCGTTACATAACTTAAAATACTGGTTTAAACGTACAATATATTTATGATAAAATACATTTACAAAGGCAATAGAAGGTTACAAAGGCAGCTATACAAAAAAAATAGTTAGAATACAGTTATTGTTTAGAGAGGACAAACTGTCCCCCATTTTTTAATAAATTTATCTAAAGTATTGTTCTTAGTGCAGATATATTTTTCCGTTTCAAATTTAATTTTGATCTTTCTTTTAAACCCAGCTAAGCTTGGAAGTATTTGAGATCTTCTGCAATCCCATAGAAATAGTTTTGCTATCAACAAGAAATAATTTAGTAAGGGGCATTCGGAAGATATAATGCCGATTAATACATCTTGCAAGCTAAGATGAACAAATTCTTTTGATAAAGAGTAAAAATAAAATTCAAAATCTTTCCAGAAAAGTTTTGAGTATACACAGTTAAAAAGAAGGTGCAGCAGGGTTTCCGGTTCAGACTTGCAAAAAGAGCATTTATCGTCTGTAATGTATCCTATCTTATATAATTTGGTGTTGGTATAGAGAATAAAGTTAAGGACCTTATATTGAAAGGCCTTAACATAAGCCTCAGAACACACAATATGCGGCAGAAGAAACACCTCTCTTAATTGACCTTCGTTTAAGTTAAAGTCACGTTTCAGAACTAAAGAATTATTAGAGAATTGTGCTTTTTTGCTTATTAACATTTTATAATAGTCTTTTGATTTTTTCATTAGGATATCAAAAACATTGTTTTCAATAATCAGAGAGGGTGGCAATGTTAAAAAGGTGCGATTATTTATTTCGGATTTTGAAATTAAGTGGGACGGTACTGCATGTCTGAGGCCTGCCCATACCAAAATGTTCACTTTTTTCATCTTTTTGGTAATAATATTATAGGACTCTGTAATATTTAAATCAAATCGAAGGTCAGTTACATGCGTAATACCAGACTCGAAAAATGTCTTATAGAATATTGGTTTATTATCTATACGAATGTCTTTGTTATTCCATATTATATTATGCCACGGTTTCTCTGCAGAAAACTCGTCTCGAAAATCAGCCCACCATTGAAGTAACTCGGTATAAAATTGAGAAGAGATTTTGAGATCCTTTATATTATAATTGCAATGAAATAATAATAGAGGGCCACCGAAACTTTTTAGTACGTGATGTAGGTAATTTTTCCATGTGCCGTCATTTTCGCCGAAAATTCTCTTTATCCAGGCTAGTCGTAAGGATTTAACCATTGTTTCTAAATCAATCATTTTCAGTCCACTCTTTTCATAATCATTTATTGCTGACAAACGCGTGACTTTGTCTACACCTTTCCATAGAAATTTAAATATCAATCGGTTCAATTCTTGGATAACTCCCTTGGGAGTAATTAATAATGACGATACATAGACAAATTTTGGGACAATCAGAGATTTTATTATTGTTACCTTTCCATAAAGAGAGAGACCTCTTGCAGACCAAATATTTATAAGCTTTTTAACACTGTCTAAGTTTTCTATGAAGTTTTTTTCGTGTAGTAATTTTTGATCATAAGAGTAATAAACACCTAAGGCTTTAATTGGTTCATTTGGCCATTTAATACCGAGGGGTTTCGTTTTATTTTGTCTGGAAGATCCAATCCACATTCCTTCAGTTTTGGTGAGGTTAATCTCCAAACCTGAGAGCTTCTTGAAACTATCGAGCAGTCTGAAAAGAGTTTGAGCTGAGTTAATATCCGAGAGAACTGCCGTTGTGTCATCTGCGTATTGGAGTAGCTTTGTTTCTTTGTTGTCAATAGTGATGCCTTTAATCATTGAATTTTGTCTAATTGCAATAGCCAAGGTTTCAACGGCCACGACAAAGAGATATGGGGAAAGAGGATCTCCTTGCCTAACTCCTCGTTCAATTGTGAAGTAGTTAGAGGTGATGCCATTGTTAATAATGCAGCTTTGTATATTTTTGTAAAAAGTCATTACCCAACGAATAAAATTTGGACCAAAATTAAATGATTCTAAACATCTTTGAAGAAAATTACGCTCCAAACTATCAAAGGCCTTCCGGAAATCAATGAAGATCAATAAACCGGGGACTATTACTTATTATGATCATTATTATTATCATAATATTATCATCATTACTATTAACTTTTTCCGAAAATATACTTAATTACAAGGTATGCTGATGAAAATCATCCACAGAAAAACAACCAAACAAATGAGTGAAAAGACCAGTTTCAAAATCCAGAAAAATAACAATTCTAGCAATGTATGACACCAACAAAGCTCTTGCCGTAATACTAAAGAACATCTATCATACAAGAAGTTAACATTTTAATTTGGACTTTTCATTAGTTGGGTCAAAGCACATTAAGGACACTCATGCCCCAAACTATGCAAGTAAATTTTAATTTCTCATCAAAAATTCACATTCAATGCAGTACTCTCACACTAAAAGGTGAAGGAGAATAAAGAAGTTAACAGGTTAAGGGAACATTGCCTGCACATTAAAAGAACCTATCATACTAAGCTGAGAATTCCAATCTTTACAACATACCCTGCTAATGACGGCTGCCAAGTCTCTCCATTCCCCAGTAAGTCCAGCAAATCTCCTAAAGGCTTTAAAAGTCTGTCCTGTATCATAAATATCACACAGGATGGCCAGGTTCTCAATTTTACTCTTTTTGACACCAGTTTTATGTTTACTGACTTTTATCCCCATCATGGGTATTTTGGCTTACATGAACTAAGTCTTGCTAAAATGCAAACCTGACCCACCTGATAATTGCCACAAGAGCATACCAAAAAGGTTATGATTAGGTATATATTAAATATTAGCAGCAGCAACAATGTTTACTCTGTACATAATTTTCAAGGTTGAAACTATTCACATCATTTAATTTCTGAAACTTTTACCTCCCATGTTTTTAAAATTAAAATTTCTGAAATCAAGTTGTTTTAGGGATTTCCAAGGTAAAAATTTCTTTAAAAATCGACATTTCGACCAGCTTTACTGGTCCTAGCTCCTCAGGTTGTTTAAAAAGTTTCCAATCCTTCCAAACATTTTAACAACCTCGAATTCAAACAATTCAGAAATTTTAATTTTGAAACTATTCACACTGTAAGTACATGTACATGTATTTTAATCCTGTCAGTGCAAATCATTGTTTTTAAACATTGAAAATATGTCTATGTCCAGAATGAAATATCATTGATTTCTGCTTTTATTCCTTACATTCATTTGGAGTATTACTATATAGAATGAATACTTAATACCCAAATAAATTGTATTGTTTCCAGAAAAAACCATACGGTTTTTGGGGGTTTAACCTCCCACCCCTCTGGAAATTCCACTTTGGTTTGTATTTTTTCTTAAAAAATTTGGCTTTGAGACCCCCTTCCCACTGGAATTTCTAACAACCTCCATGGGGTCAGAATGAATATTTTCTGGAATAACACATTTCATTGTTGTAGAGACTTACTGAGGGGTCTGTTTCTGCAGCTATATAGTCCCCTTTTGATAGCATTGTTTAGCATGGCTTTCATATCAATTATGACACTCTGAAAAGAGAATGAATAAATACAGCAGCTACTGTATCAAGGTCCCTTCGGGGCATACAATTGTTACCTTAAATAGTGAGAGCCAAAGGTAAAAAAGAGTATTTTCTTTCTACATGTAATCTTCACAAGACTACATGTAATCTGCAAGACTATTCAATTTTATGTTTGCTCCATCAAGACTTTCTACATGTACTGTATCGAGATTTCTCTCTGGTGAAAAATCTTATGTACAGGATCTTTGAAGATCTTACAAGATCTTTCCAGGATCCCATCCCATATAGTTGTAGATTACTCAGCGAGATGCTCATGAAGATCCTTGAGGATCCTTGAGAGATTTTCACCAGATTTTCTTGTTTGGATTCACAACTTTATTTTATCATGATCTTAAAGAGTGAGCTGAGAAGCTAATATCTTCGAAAAAATAATAACTCAGTCTACTTACATTGGATGCTAAATTTATAATATCCTGAGATCCTCTTGACAGCTGGCATAACATTGATTTAATGGCTTTCGATTATATATGAAGTTAACACACTACTGCTATTTTCAAAGACTCACACCTTCCCGTGAGTAGTTTTGGTTAGCTGGATTCCTTGTTGTATTTGTTATGGATGTGCCAGCCAGGTTCAGTTCTGATGATGTGACTGTTGGACTGCTACTGCTTGGTGGTGAGGTTGTTTTTCTGAAGAAAGAAGGAATTTCAAAGTCTGTCAATATTTTTTAAAAGTAACATTTCATTTTTATGACTAAATGAAAAATAACTCTCAGCCAAGAACAAAATTTTTCTCAGTCAAGGAAAGTGTTCAGTTTAACTTGGCATTTTAAGGCCTCCTTTGAAAGCATACACAGTGTGGGTATTATGTGTTTGATAGGGTATGGTATGGAACATGTTTTAAGCTGTGAGTTTTTAATATTGGGGTTTTAAAAAAAGGTACTTGTATAATAAGTTATATAATGTATTATTAGTTTTAGTGTGGCTTTGAGGATTTAAAAATAATAATGAAGACTATTACTAACAGACTACTTCATCTGGGGCATCTTCCATCTTTTGAGTATTTCACTCACTACATCCCAGCTGGCTGGGAGCTTTGCACACAATGGCTGGTTGACCTGTGCTATTTTTATTACCTTCCAAAACAAATGGAAATCATGCTAAGATGTTCATCTGCTGTACCTTTTGTTTTGAATTTGTAGTTTTCCTTTTGCCATCGCTGTTCGGTCTCTTGGATGAGCTTGGTGACTGTGAGTTATCTGATCCTAATTGTCCATTAATACTTGGAAGTGACACTGAGCTGCTTCGAGAACTAACAAAAGAGAAACTTTGTTCATGAGCATTTAATATATTTTTCACATACTGTAACATGTATATTGATGGAAACTGCCTACTGATGGGTAATTTCAAGTACAGTAATATATTAAACACAAGAGACTGTTTTTTAATACCTAATTTCCATACACAGAGCAGGGCTGAAAATAACAGCCGGTCAACGGACAATGTTCCGGTCTAGTTGAGGCTTTGACCGGTCAAACGTTTAACTTGCCGGTCATGTTGACCGGTCAAAATTGAATATGATAAAATAATTTAAATATAAAAACAATCCGTGTTATTCACTTATTTACTATAAATATGCTCAATTGCTGATTCCCTGATTCCAGAAACGCGAGCTCCAATGAACTGCAACTATTGTTTACATTTTACAATGAAACGTTAAACATAAAACAGACATTGCCGTCACGCCGGCTTTTCTCAGTCCCAGTCCCTTGAGCGAGAAAAGCCCGGATGAGTACAGTAACGCACGCGCCCCAAAAATAAACTAGAGGTTTTGGAACCACGTACGTTTTAAGAACGTCCTTGATTACTTATACGAGTTGGAAAGTCCTCATTTGTAGCCCTTGAAAGTTATTGTCATGGACAAAAAAGTCCGTAACCTAACCCAAAGAAGAGAAAATTCAATTTCCGCTTGGCGTCCGTGGTGCTAAAGCTGCTGCTCTCTTTTCTATCTTCAGTACAGACAAACAAATCTTATTTGCTAAACAAGTATTTGAAATTCAAGATCATGTGTGATTGAATTCTATGCACAATACTGTAGAAACTGTGGATCATTTGTGTCAAGAAGACTTGACCTTTGTTAGTCAGCTCTGCGATAAACAAGTGGTTTAAGCACTATCATTTTAACGATCAATTCAGTTACTTAACTAAGAATTGCCAAAACAAGGAGTCAGATTTGAAATTTATTCCACAGCAAATGCTGTTACGTTATATATTATTAAATGAGTTGGCTTATCATTCTTAGTCTTGAGGCAATAAGTTATTAGGGGCAAGGGGCTAAAATACTGTATTAAAAGAAATTTTTGTGCTATGATTTGACCGGCCAGAAACGAGGTATGTCCAAGCTAAAATTGGTTTGGCCGGTCATCTTGACCGGCGACTAGGCGGCGGTTATTTTCAGCCTGCAGATCAGAGCTGAGAGTTGAAAATAATCATGATGTTTCAGCAGAGTACCAGTATTATTTTTTCATGAACTTTGACGTGTTTAGAAACATGGCAAATTAATTAATGCCTTGACAATATTATTATCCATTATATATTAAATCAGAGAGGTAAATGTAAAATGATAAAATCAAAATTATGATCAGACAACACCATCATGGTTGACGTCACAACTTTTATTAGGTTAGACTCGTATGAGAAAATTAATGGACATTGTTAGAACAATGAAGAACATTGCAACTCATGGATTTTACCTTATTGACAAAGTTTTTGGCTTTGGAGGGAGTGCCTTGCTAGAATCGGCTGAAATATGAAGGCAATGATGAATCTTCAAATGATCACTTTGTTATAAAGTCCACAACCATATGCAATTGCAGAAACGTGAGAGGACTGAGAAAGAGTATCATGGTTGTTTTCCGTTTGTTTGAAAAACTAAGATATTCAAATTATGAAAGATCAACTAAATTTAAGAGTCTTTACCAAGAATAGATTTGTATTTAGAGGAGGAAAATGGCAAAATGGTAGCTCTTCAAACATGCACCTAAAATAGAGAGTTTGTATGGATTGGGTAGACAAGCACAAAAATTAAAAGGGTTTGTATGGAATTTTGGCAACTTTTGCGAGGCTCCCATTTGAACATTTTTCTGCTGAAAACTCTTAAACTTGGCTGGTTAGCTTTTCATTCAGTAACATTTCAATTGAAATGTTTAGATTTTCAATCTAATCAATATAAGAAACTCGTCCCAGTCCTCTCACATTTCTACAATTGGTCTATGGTCCAAATTTTGTTGGAAAATGCACAAAAAACATGAAATCATAGCCATTAAATTTAATGGTAATTACCTAGTACGTAATAGTGTTAGCACCCTATATTCCCACTTTCAATGCTGGAAAATGGCAAGATGTAAACTTGTGTTACATGTCTACAGATAAATACTTTTTGACAACATTGCACAAGTGGGGAGGCGCAAAATGCATATAGAATTAATTTTTCCAACTTGTTTGACCAAGGTTGTAGGTACAGTGTATATTATACTTTAACAATTATTGAAAATAACATAATTCCAAATTATTATTAGTAGTACCATAATGTCCATGCTGATGGCATGGGGTAATTGCTTTCCTGATCATTGTATTTTTACCTTTCTTATGTAATTATTGGTCGGGGAAGAGAGCTTTCTTGGGGTGGGAAAAGACTGTTAAAACAAAGGTGACTATAAAATTACTGAAATAAAGTTTCTTGTTGCAATAATTAATTTTATATCTATTGCAATTACATTTATGAACAAGATAACATCAATTTGTTAAATTTTAAATTTCCTCACCACTTGTCACCTTCTTTTTGATAATTTTGGGTCCCCGATTAAACTTGACCAGATGGTATGACTCAAATTCCTGTCAAGATAATGCCAATACAAGTGATCAAAACAGTTTCTCTTCACATACTGTATGGGCAATATCATGAAGGTGTTATTAGTAATAACTAAAACACCTCTTTTTTTCTATTTTGTACAAAATAAGAAAAAAAGAGGTGTTTTAGTTATTACTAATAACACCTTCATGATATTGCCCATACAGTATGTGAAGAGAAACTGTTTTGATCACTTGTATTGGCATTATCTTGACAGGAATTTGAGTCATACCATCTGGTCAAGTTTAATCGGGGACCCAAAATTATCAAAAAGAAGGTGACAAGTGGTGAGGAAATTTAAAATTTAACAAATTGATGTTATCTTGTTCATAAATGTAATTGAATAGATATAAAATGAATTATTGCAACAAGAAACTTATTTCAGTAATTTTATAGTCACCTTTGTTTTAACAGTCTTTTCCCACCCCCAAGAAAGCTCTCTTCCCCGACCAATAATTACATAAGAAAGGTAAAAATACAATGATCAGGAAAGCAATTACCCCATGCCATCAGCATGGACATTATGGTACTACTAATAATAATTTGGAATTATGTTATTTTCAATAATTGTTAAAGTATAATATACACTGTACCTACAACCTTGGTCAAACAAGTTGGAAAAATTAATTCTATATGCATTTTGCGCCTCCCCACTTGTGCAATGTTGTCAAAAAGTATTTATCTGTAGACATGTAACACAAGTTTACATCTTGCCATTTTCCAGCATTGAAAGTGGGAATATAGGGTGCTAACACTATTACGTACTAGGTAATTACCATTAAATTTAATGGCTATGATTTCATGTTTTTTGTGCATTTTCCAACAAAATTTGACCATAGACCAATTGTAGAAATGTGAGAGGACTGGGACGAGTTTCTTATATTGATTAGATTGGAAAATCTAAACATTTCAACTGAAATGTTACTGAATGAAAAGCTACCAGCCAAGTTTAAGAGTTTTCAGCGGAAAAATGTTCAAATGGGAGCCTCGCAAAAGTTGCAAAATTCCATACAAACCCTTATAATTTTGTGGCTTGTCTACCCAATCCATACAAACTCTCTATTTTAGTGATGTTTGAAGAGCTACCATTTGCCATTTTCCTCCTCTAAATACTAATCTATTCTTGGTAAAGACTCTCAAATTTAGTTGATCTTTCATAATTTGAATATCTTAGTTTTTCAAACAAACGGAAAACAACCATGATACTCTTTCCTCAGTCCTCTCACGTTTCTGCAATTGCATATGGTTGTGGACTATTATAACAAAAGTGATCATTTGAAGATTCATCATTGCCTTCATATTTCAGCCGATTCTAGCAAGGCACTCCCTCCAAAGCCAAAAACTTTGTCAATAAGGTAAAATCCATGAGTTGCAATGTTCTTCATTGTTCTAACAATGTCCATTAATTTTCTCATACGAGTCTAAACCTAATAAAAAGTTGTGACGTCAACCATGATGGTGTTGTCTGATCATAATTTGATTTTATCATTTTACATTTACCTCTCTGATTTAATATATAATGGATAATAATATGTCAAGGCATTAATTAATTTGCCATGTTTCTAAACACGTCAAAGTTCATGAAAAAATAATACTGGTACTCTGCTGAACATCATGATTATTTTCAACTCTCAGCTCTGATCTGCAGGGCTGAAAATAACCGCCGCCTAGTCGCCGGTCAAGATGACCGGCCAAACCAATTTTAGCTTGGACATACCTCGTTTCTGGCCGGTCAAATCATAGACACAAAAATTTCTTTTAATACAGTATTTTAGCCCCTTGCCCCTAAATTATTGCCTCAAGACTAAGAAGATAAGCCAACTCATTTAATAAATATATAACGTAACAGCATTTGCTGTGGAATAAATTTCAAATCTGACTCCTTGTTTTGGCAATTCTTAGTTAAGTAACTGAATTGATCGTTAAAATGATAGTGCTTAAACCACTTGTTTATCGCAGAGCTGACTAACAAAGGTCAAGTCTTCTTGACACAAATGATCCACAGTTTCTACAGTATTGTGCATAGAATTCAATCACACAATGATCTTGAAATTCAAATACTTGTTTAGCAAATAAGATTGTGTTTGTCTGTACTGAAGATAGAAAAGAGAGCAGCAGCTTTAGCACCACGGACGCCAAGCGGAAATTGAATTTTCTCTTCTTTGGGTTAGGTTACGGACTTTTTTGTCCATGACAATAACTTTCAAGGGCTACAATGAGGACTTTCCAACTCGTATAAGTAATCAAGGACGTTCTTAAAACGTACGTGGTTCCAAAACCTCTAGTTTATTTTTGGGGCGCGTGCGTTACTGTACTCATCCGGGCTTTTCTCGCTCAAGGGACTGGGACTGAGAAAAGCCGGCGTGACGGCAATGTCTGTTTTATGTTTAACGTTTCATTGTAAAATGTAAACAATAGTTGGCAGTTCATTGGAGCTCGCGTTTCTGGAATCAGGGAATCAGCAATTGAGCATATTTATAGTAAATAAGTGAATAACACGGATTGTTTTTATATTTAAATTATTTTATCATATTCAATTTTGACCGGTCAACATGACCGGCAAGTGAAACGTTTGACCGGTCCAAAGCCTCAACTAGACCGGACATTGTCCGTTGACCGGCTGTTATTTTCAGCCTGCTTGTGTATGGAAATTAGGTATTAAAAAACAGTCTCTTGTGTTTAATATATTACTGTACTTGAAATTACCCATCAGTAGGCAGTTTCCATCAATATACATGTACAGTATGTGAAAAATATATTAAATGCTCATGAACAAAGTTTTCTCTTTTGTTAGTTCTCGAAGCAGCTCAGTGTCACTTCCAAGTATTAATGGACAATTAGGATCAGATAACTCACAGTCACCAAGCTCATCCAAGAGACCGAACAGCGATGGCAAAAGGAAAACTACAAATTCAAAACAAAAGGTACAGCAGATGAACATCTTGAGCATGATTTCCATTTGTTTTGGAAGGTAATAAAAATAGCACAGGTCAACCAGCCATTGTGTGCAAAGCTCCCAGCCAGCTGGGATGTAGTGAGTGAAATACTCAAAAGATGGAAGATGCCCCAGATGAAGTAGTCTGTTAGTAATAGTCTTCATTATTATTTTTAAATCCTCAAAGCCACACTAAAACTAATAATACATTAATATAACTTATTTATACAAGTACCTTTTTTTAAAACCCCAATATTAAAAACTCACAGCTTAAAACATGTTCCATACCATACCCTATCAAAACATATACCCACACTGTGTATGCTTTCAAAAGGAGGCCTTAAAATGCCAAGTTAAACTGAACACTTTCCTTGACTGAGAAAAATTTTGTTCTTGGCTGAGAGTTATTTTCATTTAGTCATAAAAATGAAATGTTACTTTTAAAAAATATTGACAGACTTTGAAATTCCTTCTTTCTTCAGAAAAACAACTCACCACCAAGCAGTAGCAGTCCAACAGTCACATCATCAGAACTGAACCTGGCTGGCACATCCATAACAAATACAACAAGGAATCCAGCTAACCAAAACTACTCACGGGAAGGTGTGAGTCTTTGAAAATAGCAGTGAGTGTTAACTTCATATATAATCGAAAGCCATTAAATCAATGTTATGCCAGCTGTCAAGAGGATCTCAGGATATTATTAAATTTAGCATCCAATGTAAGTAGACTGAGTTATTATTTTTTCGAAGATATTAGCTTCTCAGCTCACTCTTTAAGATCATGATAAAATAAAGTTGTGAATCCAAACAAGAAAATCTGGTGAAAATCTCTCAAGGATCCTCAAGGATCTTCATGAGCATCTCGCTGAGTAATCTACAACTATATGGGATTGGGATCCTGGAAAGATCTTGTAAGATCTTCAAAGATCCTGT
Source organism: Platygyra sinensis (assembly GCA_019787425.1). Classification (NCBI taxonomy): domain Eukaryota; kingdom Metazoa; phylum Cnidaria; class Anthozoa; order Scleractinia; family Merulinidae; genus Platygyra; species Platygyra sinensis. The sequence continues at coordinate 97,752 of JAHPZR010056006.1, read as the reverse complement.
ACATAAGATTTTTCACCAGAGAGAAATCTCGATACAGTACATGTAGAAAGTCTTGATGGAGCAAACATAAAATTGAATAGTCTTGCAGATTACATGTAGTCTTGTGAAGATTACATGTAGAAAGAAAATACTCTTTTTTACCTTTGGCTCTCACTATTTAAGGTAACAATTGTATGCCCCGAAGGGACCTTGATACAGTAGCTGCTGTATTTATTCATTCTCTTTTCAGAGTGTCATAATTGATATGAAAGCCATGCTAAACAATGCTATCAAAAGGGGACTATATAGCTGCAGAAACAGACCCCTCAGTAAGTCTCTACAACAATGAAATGTGTTATTCCAGAAAATATTCATTCTGACCCCATGGAGGTTGTTAGAAATTCCAGTGGGAAGGGGGTCTCAAAGCCAAATTTTTTAAGAAAAAATACAAACCAAAGTGGAATTTCCAGAGGGGTGGGAGGTTAAACCCCAAAAACCGTATGGTTTTTTCTGGAAACAATACAATTTATTTGGGGTATTAAGTATTCATTCTATATAGTAATACTCCAAATGAATGTAAGGAATAAAAGCAGAAATCAATGATATTTCATTCTGGACATAGACATATTTTCAATGTTTAAAAACAATGATTTGCACTGACAGGATTAAAATACATGTACATGTACTTACAGTGTGAATAGTTTCAAAATTAAAATTTCTGAATTGTTTGAATTCGAGGTTGTTAAAATGTTTGGAAGGATTGGAAACTTTTTAAACAACCTGAGGAGCTAGGACCAGTAAAGCTGGTCGAAATGTCGATTTTTAAAGAAATTTTTACCTTGGAAATCCCTAAAACAACTTGATTTCAGAAATTTTAATTTTAAAAAACATGGGAGGTAAAAGTTTCAGAAATTAAATGATATGAATAGTTTCAACCTTGAAAATTATGTACAGAGTAAACATTGTTGCTGCTGCTAATATGTAATATACCTAATCATAACCTTTTTGGTATGCTCTTGTGGCATATCAGGTGGGTCAGGTTTGCATTTTAGCAAGACTTAGTTTACATGTAAGCAAAATACCCATGATGAGGATAAAAGTCAGTAAACATAAAACTGGTGTCAAAAAGAGTAAAATTGAGAACCTGGCCATCCTGTGTGATATTTATGATACAGGACAGACTGTTAAAGCCTCTAGGAGATTTGCTGGACTTACTGGGGAATGGAGAGACTTGGCAGCCGTCATTAGCAGGGTATGTTGTAAAGATTGAATTTCTCAACTAGTATGATAGGTTCTTTTAATGTCAGGTAATGTTCCCTTAACTTGTTAACTTCTTTATTCTCCTCACCTTTTAGTGTGAGAGTACTGCATTGAATGTGAATTTTTGATGAGAAATTAAAATCTACTTGGCATAGTTTGGGGGCCATTGACAACTAATGAAAAGTCCAAATTAAAATGTTAACTTCTTGTATGATAGATGTTCTTTAGTATTACGGGCAAGAGCTTTGTTGGTGTCACATTGCTGATTGTTATTTTACTGGATTTTGAAACTGGTCTTTTCACTCATTTGTTTGGTTGTTTTTTCTGTGGATGATTTCATCAGCATACCTTGTAATTAAGTATATTTTCGGAAAAAGTTAATAGTATGATGATAATATTATGATAATAATAATGATCATAATAAGTAATAGTCCCCGGTTTATTGATCTTCATTGATTTCCGGAAGGCCTTTGATAGTTTGGAGCGTAATTTTCTTCAAAGATGTTTAGAATCATTTAATTTTGGTCCAAATTTTATTCGTTGGGTAATGACTTTTTACAAAAATATACAAAGCTGCATTATTAACAATGGCATCACCTCTAACTACTTCACAATTGAACGAGGAGTTAGGCAAGGAGATCCTCTTTCCCCATATCTCTTTGTCGTGGCCGTTGAAACCTTGGCTATTGCAATTAGACAAAATTCAATGATTAAAGGCATCACTATTGACAACAAAGAAACAAAGCTACTCCAATACGCAGATGACACAACGGCAGTTCTCTCGGATATTAACTCAGCTCAAACTCTTTTCAGACTGCTCGATAGTTTCAAGAAGCTCTCAGGTTTGGAGATTAACCTCACCAAAACTGAAGGAATGTGGATTGGATCTTCCAGACAAAATAAAACGAAACCCCTCGGTATTAAATGGCCAAATGAACCAATTAAAGCCTTAGGTGTTTATTACTCTTATGATCAAAAATTACTACACGAAAAAAACTTCATAGAAAACTTAGACAGTGTTAAAAAGCTTATAAATATTTGGTCTGCAAGAGGTCTCTCTCTTTATGGAAAGGTAACAATAATAAAATCTCTGATTGTCCCAAAATTTGTCTATGTATCGTCATTATTAATTACTCCCAAGGGAGTTATCCAAGAATTGAACCGATTGATATTTAAATTTCTATGGAAAGGTGTAGACAAAGTCACGCGTTTGTCAGCAATAAATGATTATGAAAAGAGTGGACTGAAAATGATTGATTTAGAAACAATGGTTAAATCCTTACGACTAGCCTGGATAAAGAGAATTTTCGGCGAAAATGACGGCACATGGAAAAATTACCTACATCACGTACTAAAAAGTTTCGGTGGCCCTCTATTATTATTTCATTGCAATTATAATATAAAGGATCTCAAAATCTCTTCTCAATTTTATACCGAGTTACTTCAATGGTGGGCTGATTTTCGAGACGAGTTTTCTGCAGAGAAACCGTGGCATAATATAATATGGAATAACAAAGACATTCGTATAGATAATAAACCAATATTCTATAAGACATTTTTCGAGTCTGGTATTACGCATGTAACTGACCTTCGATTTGATTTAAATATTACAGAGTCCTATAATATTATTACCAAAAAGATGAAAAAAGTGAACATTTTGGTATGGGCAGGCCTCAGACATGCAGTACCGTCCCACTTAATTTCAAAATCCGAAATAAATAATCGCACCTTTTTAACATTGCCACCCTCTCTGATTATTGAAAACAATGTTTTTGATATCCTAATGAAAAAATCAAAAGACTATTATAAAATGTTAATAAGCAAAAAAGCACAATTCTCTAATAATTCTTTAGTTCTGAAACGTGACTTTAACTTAAACGAAGGTCAATTAAGAGAGGTGTTTCTTCTGCCGCATATTGTGTGTTCTGAGGCTTATGTTAAGGCCTTTCAATATAAGGTCCTTAACTTTATTCTCTATACCAACACCAAATTATATAAGATAGGATACATTACAGACGATAAATGCTCTTTTTGCAAGTCTGAACCGGAAACCCTGCTGCACCTTCTTTTTAACTGTGTATACTCAAAACTTTTCTGGAAAGATTTTGAATTTTATTTTTACTCTTTATCAAAAGAATTTGTTCATCTTAGCTTGCAAGATGTATTAATCGGCATTATATCTTCCGAATGCCCCTTACTAAATTATTTCTTGTTGATAGCAAAACTATTTCTATGGGATTGCAGAAGATCTCAAATACTTCCAAGCTTAGCTGGGTTTAAAAGAAAGATCAAAATTAAATTTGAAACGGAAAAATATATCTGCACTAAGAACAATACTTTAGATAAATTTATTAAAAAATGGGGGACAGTTTGTCCTCTCTAAACAATAACTGTATTCTAACTATTTTTTTTGTATAGCTGCCTTTGTAACCTTCTATTGCCTTTGTAAATGTATTTTATCATAAATATATTGTACGTTTAAACCAGTATTTTAAGTTATGTAACGATATTGTAAGTAAGGATTCATTTGGCTTAATTAGTACATTGTGTTTGTAAGTATTGTTTAGTATTTGTAGTAGTCGTAGTATTGTAAGTAGTTGTGACGTGCTCTAAATAAATAAATGAATTAAAAAAAAATAATAATAATAATAATCATAAGTAATAGTAATTGGACTGAGTGGAGTACAATTCAAGGAGTAATCAAGCGAGTATTTTAAAATCGGACGAGTCGCGAAGCGCAAGGCCGATTTGAAATTACAAGCACAATTATTCCCTGAATTGTAAGACACAAGGTCCAATTACTAATTAATCGTATATATAAAAAATTTCGGAATTAAAAATGTCTTCTAAGAACTTCTTTGAGTGAAAACGTCTGTAGTGCTTTTCTAAGCTTTGAAAACTGTAGAAAATACTGTGAAGGAAACCATCAAAGAGCGCGTAATTGACATGAAAATCACATGGGTATCCAGTTATAAAAAGTACAAATCGGACAGCTGCAATTGGACACCCACCTGATCACGCACCAATTATGTGACAAATAGGCGCCCGCATAACCGATCACGATCAAGGATTTTGTAATAGATACGATTATAATAGTAATAATGATAATGATAGTGATAGTGATAATGATAATGATAATGATAATGATAATGATAATGATAATGATAATAATGCATTTTACAGGATATTTTACCTCCATAACCCTGATGTAAGATGGGATGACATTATTGGCTTGGATGCTGCTAAAAGACTTGTCAAGGAAGCTGTTGTTTACCCAATAAAGGTTGACATTTAAGTAGAACCTTTCATAAATGCTAAGCCAAGTTTATAATTCCACTCTTGTTTGGCCAGAAACTTTCATGTGGTCTAGTAATGGTAGACTGAGCACTGGCAGATGGTTTTTTTTCTCTGAGGGTCACTTAATACAAGTGTTTAGTCATCGCACGATCAAGGATGGTGTGGCAGTGGCTGCACCCATGTCTCCTCCCATGAGCCATTCTTTCTTAGGCTAAAGTACCCCTCATACCCCTGGTGAATTCGAGAGAAAAACAGACTGCCAGCAGTCTAGTCTAACGGTGACTATTGTCCTTGTTTGAAGTAGAGCTAACCACACTAGGCATCAATCATCCTTTGTCGGTGGACTGGCAGTTGCCAGTAAACTTGTCGCGCTAGTTTTGGTCATCTGTCCGGTTAGCAGATGGCCCGACATGCACAACAGCCAACTGACGATATTTTCGGGGCCTTAATTGTTAACTCAAGTTTATTCTAGAGATGCATTGATCATATGGTATTGCTATGGAACTGTAATCAGAAGTGAGCTCGATCATTACTAGAGATATGGAATTGTATGGAACTTTTAGAATTTCATAGCATTCCCATATCAGATGCTGCAGTATCAACAAATGATATGGGAATTGTATGGGACTTCACAAAACATGTAACATGCCATGTGAGATGCTAGTATGTGTGGATGATATGGGAATTATATGGAACTGTGCCAAATACATAGCATTCCCCATATAGAGGGTCAGGAATTATATGGTATTGGTATGGGGCTAACCCTATCATTCCCTACTAGATACCATGGAAAATATATGGAACTTTGCCAAATACGTAGCAATCCCATAGTTAAAGACAATGGACTCAACACTGAATGAAGACAGTGGCATGTATGGTTTTGATACGGAAGCAATAGCCCATACTAAAGCCATATACTACCCATAATTATATGAGCCATGCCATACCATTTCCATACTTGGACCATATATGGCCACATATCACCAGGTTTGGTAAGGGTGTTAACTCAAGTTTATTTCTAGTCATGATCCTATGACCGAATTGTCTTTATTTAGAATGGTGTGTCCTGCAGACTCATAAGACTAATAGTGTTGTTCCGATTGTTTCAGTACCCTCAACTTTTCACTGGTATTTTGTCACCGTGGAAAGGGCTTCTGTTGTATGGGCCTCCAGGTTGGATATTTTCAATCTCTATCATTAAATTTTAGACTGACGCAGTTTCACTTGGAATTACAAATACAAGTAGAAAAGGTGTTGTTTAGAATACTTAACAATTATTTGCATCCGCTCTATCTGGAGTCAGTAATGCTTTTGCAATGTTAAGCAGTATGTCTATCTGTAATTGTTTGCCTACTTACAGTTCTATTGATGATAGGGACATCGAGATTACTTATGGAGGCTTAAAGATATTACTATCCAGTCGCACATACCATACAGTTCCGCGTCTCGAGGCGTCTCGATTTTTAGAGTCATTTCTCGTTTTTCGGGAGTGCACTATACGTACCAAAGTTTTACATTGTATAGTGACACACCTTGTCAGTGATCGAATGCAGTGACGTGTTGGGTGTTACAAACTTTCGTTTGTGAATAAGTAGCATCGAAGGTTGATTTACACTTGGCGAGAATTAGACGTGATCATCGTTCGATATTGTTCATTTACAGTGGCGAAAACTCCGTAATTTTTGACAGAGGCTTGTTGAACATCATTCTTTTGTTTAGTACTACTGTATACGCCAAAAATATCAAAGTTCGCGATCTGTAGCCCTCTGTGGATCGAGAGTATATCATTTTCTAAATGAAACAGGGGCACCCAACGAGAAACTTCGATGAAATATCTGTTCTGGAGAGTCTGCCCGTTCTAAGACTTTCGGATAATGCATTGCCAAAAAGCTACTGATTTCTTACTAAAACATCACCTAAAAGATTCGCAACCAGAGAAATGCAGGGAAAAACAGTCCCTTAGATTTTCGGAAGAGATATTTTTTGAAATTTCTGGCTCTAAAAAAAGGTTGCCTAGCATTTTCGGGTAAGAAAAAAGTTCGCAGAGAAGTTCTTCGAAGGTAACGTTCAGCTAGCAAATTCTGAAATGAAGAGTTCATTCCCTAAAATTTTCGAGCACTTCAATCTATAGCTAAGAAATCCGAACAGATCAGATTTTTCTAGCTGATTAAACAACTCGTTAAACAGTCTTTAAACATTACAAGGAGCCCAGAAATATCCCTCAGAGGCTTTTTTTGCTTAATTTGATCGTCGGGTGCCCCTGATGAAAGCGCATCACAGCCGATTTATAGAATTGATGTTCTTTTCCCAATGATGGTTCAAGCTTCAGGCTTTAACCATCCACTTCCCCCAACCATATAAACCCTTTTTCTCTCCCTCCCCTTCTCTTCCCCCTCTCCCTAAAAACCAAGGATACGTTAGTAAGAGAAATCTCTTATAACTAATAGGCCATTCCCGAGTTCTCTTGTGCCTCTGTTTCGAAACGAGTCTAAGAGCGAAACCTTCCTTATGAAAATGAGTTCTGGATGCAGTTTCATTTTCATGCGACTCAAAGTCATTTTGATAAGAATGGTTTGGCACTTACACTCGCTTTGATGAAGCAGAGGCACAAGGGAACTCGGTAATTGCCCATTGGATCAGAATCAGCAGCATATTGTTAGTGGGCAAACAACAATTTCTAAGAAGGCCCAGTTTTACTTTTTAGGGTTTGCACGTGGATTATAGTCCATTATTTATTAAAATGATTTTGCATACTGCCAGCATTGTTCTTTCTTACGGAATGTATACATTTACCTTCCAAGGAACGGGGAAAACACTTTTAGCCAAAGCAGTTGCCACAGAATGCAAGACAACCTTCTTCAATATCTCAGCGTCATCTATAGTCAGCAAGTGGAGGGGGGACTCGGAGAAACTCGTTAGGGTAATGATTTATATGTTATTTGTTTGTTTGCAAGCGAACCCATAATTGGCACAAGGATCTCACTGTTAAACTGTGACCGTAATTTACTAAAACATGGAACATGGAACTTAGCGTAACATTGCAACGGCCTTGAAAATATTAAGGGAACTCTATTCCTTAAGCACTAAGCCTAACCTCTATTTTAAAGTAACGTGTACGATATATATTTGCTGTTAAGCTCTGTTCTCAGCCAGCCTTACGGGCGTTGTAGCATTTCTGAATCTCAGTCTCTACAGTGTGACTTGCTGTAGACCAAAACAGAAGTAGACTCGTCACGTTTCAGTCTGGTTTTCAAACAGATGTATTCTGTTTTATTAGCTGTTTGCATGACTTGTTGATGATTACAATGGTGAAATAAAACTGCGTATTAATACACTTTCTGACAAAATGTACCCGGCGCAAATTCTTTAATGGTGACTTGCTTCGGCACCATCCAAAAGGCCATTTTACAGTTGTGCTTAGTTACCTGGCCATGAATGCAAACGAGGCTGAGGGTGACCTTGCTTTGATACAGACTTACTTGGTGAACATGGATAGGGCCATCATATTTGTAAGAGCAATGCCTGGTTTCATTTTTATATTTCCGCAATTATTTGTAAACTGCTGTCTTCCATGTTAATATTTTATATATTCTTGTGTGCTAGTCACTTGATTAATACCAGTCTATCAACCTTTGTTGACTGACTGACGGTCGATTATTTTTACCAGGATAAATAAAGTTATTCATTATTCATTATCATTATCATTATCATTATCATTATTATTTTCTATGCTTTTCTTATGTAAATGAAAACTAGTTAGCATAAGAACAACTTGATTTGCCCAATAAAAGCAGCGAGGCCTGTGTCAAAACAAGGTCCACTCCAGCCTCGCTACCATTCAGAGGCCAGGTCACTAAGTCGACAACTGTAGTATGATCCATTGTGAAAACCCTGAACTTGTACATGTAGGGTGTACTCCACTGGTTCGTTACGGTAGATCTGTTTCTCTTGCAGGTTTTATTTGAACTTGCCCGTTTTCATGCGCCATCTACAATCTTCCTTGATGAACTGGAATCTCTGATGAGTCAGCGAGGAACGGGGGGAGGAGGGTAAGTTAAAAACTCCTACATCTGTACAAGTCAAAGAGAAACAGGGTCAGGGAGGGTACATTAATCCCTTGTATGTTAAAGAAGAATGTTAGGGCAAGGGGGATAAGTAAGTAGTAGGTGGCGATTCACGATGGGTGGGGGTGCGGTATAGTTTCCCATTATAAATCACTTGAAGGAAAGAGGAAGAGTGTGCGCCTTAGCAAATTGTCATAGTTAAGTGGTACAGTGATATAAGAGAATATATGAAAGTTCATCTATTTGAACTACGGAGAATGATATGAAGATATGACTGATCATCGCAGTAATGCACTCAACTTAAGCAGTTGTGAAATTAAAGCCTGAACAAAAAGAATCAGGCCTGAACGGGATTCGAACCCTTGACCTCAGCGATACCGGTGCAGTGCTGTGGTACAGTAATGTTGTCTGGTCAACTGACCGATTATGCCAGAGTTTTGAACAGTAAAACCGCGTTTCTAATCTCCAAGATAAAGGCCTGGCCGAAAATCGGCGGGACAAAATATTTTTGACCAACCTTGTCATGTGAACATGTCCGTTGCAAACATTACCCAATCATCTACTACCACTTAAGGCCCGGCCAAACGGATCCAACATTGTTGAATCTAACATTGTTGGACGAGGTGGCTAAATGAATGCAACGTGTTCGATTCAACACTTGGGCTCGAGAGGTCTGGGTCCAAAATATACCCAGAATCCTCAGAAAACAAACTCTCGCCGTATTGGTTTGCCTAAACAATGTCGCGCGGTCGATTGACTGTGAAGACTCTGGTGTTTAGCCGCTCTTGCTCTGCTTGAAATGTTGGAAGAGGAGGATGACAGAGTGACAAAAAGAGGAAAGACTAGACAGTAGATAAAACTTGTAATTGTCGCTTACGGCTCATCATGACTTCTTGTTGTTGGACATGATAGTCCTTGCAAAATACATCCCACAGACAAGGTCTTTCTTCCAGTAGTTCGATAAGTCTATCTACCTCCGCGTCGCACCATCTTGATTTCACAGTTCTTGGGTTTTCAACGGCTGCTTTGCCCTTTCTTTTTCTATTTACGGAGAGATCGCTTGTACTTTCTTCGAAGAGTGATTGAAAACTTTCCTCATTCGCCATACCGTTTCTTAACATCCACGCGGAACGCACGAAGGAAGTATATACAGTGAATCATTGCCATGGAAACAGATACATTCAAAGTCAGCTTAGCGGACATGGGTGCGTTCAACAATGCTGAACACGGTGGCCAAACGAATGCAACATTTTTGTTCACACTTAAACACAGAAGAAATGTTTGATGATTTGAAGACGATGTTTGATGGAAATCAAACTTCGTTCAACATCATACAACATCGTGCAACATGGTGGCCAAAAGTTAGATGATGTTGCATCATGTTGGATCCGTTTGGCCGGGCCTTTAAAATGTGTGTTATTAAGTACTGATGGAGATCGCTTGGTCAATTTACGAGTTGGGTTACAGAACCTTTGATTCTTTAAAGGAGCGAGCATGAAGGAAGCAAGCGAATGAAGACAGAACTTCTGGTGCAGATGGATGGTCTTGCACGTTCAGATGATTTAGTGTTTCTACTAGCTGCATCCAACCTACCATGGTAAATGTAAAAAAAAACTGTAGATTGATGGTCAGTGACTTTCTGAGTGTAGCTGTAACTACAGGATCGATTGGAGTGCTTTGGGTTGGTCTGTTACCATACAAATTCGGAAGATCGCGATTCCAGTTAAGGATTACAGACGAAATTGGAAGATAGGATCGAAGTTCTAATGCTAATTGATCACTGCTAAAACAAAACGGGAGACGACGGTTAGATATTTTGGTAATTACAAGTAGCAAATTCGCTGTTTAGATCCACTTGAGGCAAAAATTGCCCAAATATGACGCGATTCTATCTTGTGAGCCCCGTAAACCAATTAGATTCGAGAATTTGGTGATTACCAGTTTAATTACAGACTACATGTATACTAGGCGTGGTTCCTCATTTTTGTTAGGGTAAATGAGGGACTACTCATACTTTGATTGTTGATGAAAAGAAAAGAAAACATCTCTCATACGCACATAGAAGTGGACAAATAACAACGTGCTGTAGAGAAGTTAGCTTACAGCGAGCCGCCTCGGACTTTATGCAAAGTACACGTGGAGTTACTCGTGTAGAGGCGTGCTGAATAAGGATTCACAAGCCGATAGATCCGTGTCATATTGTTGCCTAATCCTCCGATCCGTTTTTGATGAAGTCCAGAACCAAATTGTTCGAAGAATTTCTGTGATGTAGTCCGTGTACATCGATGCGTGCATCTATCTGACCATTGTCTACCACAATATTTTATTGATTTTTACAGGGAACTTGATCACGCCATGCTGCGTCGATTGGAAAAACGAATTCTTGTGGACCTTCCTAGCTTGGAGGCCAGGGAAGCCATGTTGAAGCAGTATCTGCCTCCTGTTGTTCACTCAGTGGAAGGAAGTGTTGAGATCAAATCACAGATCGACTATAAAGAACTAGCAAAGGTACATGCACCAAAAGCTTCCACTTCACAATACACCAAAGAAAGTCTCTCTTGGATTTGTTAGCACTACGTTTGTCAAACGCTTTGTCATTTTGTTGTTGAAAAAAACGGAATATGTTTATAATGTTTTCGTGTACTATTTTTTTTTTCAATATCCGAGTAGAATATGCAAAAATGTTGCAAATGAGCTGGAATTTATGTCAAAACAATTTGGTAACACATCTTAGTGTTCTTGTAACTTGATGTTTCCCTGGCAACCCTATTTTCACGTCATATATGACTTCATCTTCCCATATTGGTTACATCTGAGGGAAGATTTTTGTACGTTTTGCAACAAGAAGTGCAATTTTTGTCCTCGTGGTCAGCGGCGTTTAGATCTGCGCATGCGCCAGGATTCCAAGTGTTCTAGCGCCACAAGGAGTTGTAGTAGTTGTGCGTCGAGTCAGCGTTTTTCATGAGCGTTAGAGATTTCAAGCGTGCGGACTTTTCTCAGAGCTTGTTTCCTCTCCCCTGTCACTCCCCTCTCTTTCCAGTGTTTTATCAATGTGACGGGTACCTGTTTTTCTCTCTTCCGCGTGGGGGCTCAGGGCTGGGTTGCCGGCGGAGCGGTCTCCATCTAGGAGCTGGCTGCCAATAGTGGAAGCTCTTGAATGCCTCAATCACCCAACTTAAACTTTGCGAAGCAGTTGTTAAATACTCTTAATGGTATGAAGGGGGAAGTGCAAAATCCGGATTTTGACACTCTCCAGAGTTTTCGTGAGGTTGCGCTCTACTTTTGAATTACAAAGTTTTGAAAAGCAGAAATTCCTGCGACCGGCTTTGTGCCATGTAGAGCCGTGTTCTCTGACTTCATACTTTTATACCTTGTTTTTCTCTTCAGAGCACAGAGGGTTATTCTGGGTCAGACATTCGACTGCTTTGTAAAGAGGCGGCCATGAGAAAAGTGAGGAAGATATTCGATCTGTTAGAGAGTCATCAAGCAGGTGGGAATCCTGATGTTTCGTATTTGCACATACTCTTCGGAAGCGCTGCTTTCGCGTAGGACGGGGGAGCTCGTATTACCTTTTTGGGGTTAGAAAGCGGTTTTGGTATCTCTTAGTGTTTTAAGCCTCTAAAGGTCCACAGCGGTTTTAAGGTATTGATTGGAAAGAATGTGACAAGAGATGATGTGTTGTTTTAGAATTGGTAGCAATATTTGTCTTTGCTTATCCAGAAGGTGAGGACGGGCGCTCGACACCGCTGCCCAGACTGGAAATTGAGCCCGTGAGCACTGAGGACGTGGAAGCAGCGTTGAAACACACAAAGCCATCAGCCAGACAGCTGAAGGACAAATACAAAGACTGGCAGAAGGAGTATGAGTCTGTGTGAAGCTGCGTGTCTGCCTGAGAAGCAGCGTGTTGACCGCTTTCCCGTTCGATTATTCAATGATGTCGCGTGACGTTCTGTTGTCAGAATCATGGAAACGTGACAGCGGTCTTTTCTCTGAATGTGTGGGATAAGTGTGAATTATAAGAATCAGATGTTCAAGTGAACCGGACTATTCCCATCATTACGATTTAACTTCGCATTTGTACAAGTCATTGACGTTTTTTTCCGTCCTGAATAACCGAAAAAGTAGATCTCCAGATTTGCACATCTTAAGGTATCAGTGTACCCCAAATTTGATCATTTTTCAAAAAAATTGTTTTTCGCTTTTTCAGATAGATATTATTGCAATCTTTCATTTAAAGAAAATTCTATGAAAAAAGATTGATTCTAAGCAAAGTTATTAACGAAAAACGTTTCTTTCCATTAATTATCTCTAATTGAAAGTTGTCAACACCCTGTCGACACTTTGTCACGAGAGTAAATTTGCATTAAAAGCTCGCGTGACAGACGCGATGTTGTTCGATTTTTCGATGTGCTACTTCGAGTATTTGTAGACTATAAATTTTAATAGCCTATATCTATCCCATGTCATCGAAGAAAAAACGCAAAAGTTCTTGTCCTTTTGCTAGTGCGAAGTTCTCAAGAAACCTTCAAAGAGGAAAAAGGGTTCAATTTCATTCGTGAAGGATCGAGCTGATGTGTTTGTGGCTAGTGATCAAGAACAAAATCGATGGGAGAACGATACCGTTAGTGCTAGCCGGGCGAAAACTGAAGGCAAAGACAAAGACCAACCCGCAGAACCGGACTCACAAGAGTCATGGCAAAAGTTGGTCGAACAACTGTTGCCGACGATCGCCTGCAAGAAAATCTCTTGAATTCAGTTTCTTGTCGGTTTTGTCACGCAGATGTGACTTTGTTGGAGAATGTTTCTGTAAGATCCGGGCTTGGTTCATGTTGGATCGTGTCCTGTCAAAACGAGGATTGCCTGTCGAGGACTGTGCATTTCTCTGATCATAATTTCCTAAGCGCTTTCGCCGTTCGAAGTTGTAACTTCTTGATCGATATCTGCACGCGTACGTCCCCGAAGGTTTCCTTTCCCTTGTTTACGCAAACGCTTTTTCCTTGTCTTCGGCATCTCTCAAGCTGTTTCGTTAGAATTAATGTGAATCTACATTAGCTAGGGCTTTTAAAAAGCAGAAAACCAAAATTTGACCAAAATTATTCACTCCTCACTAACCTTGTTGCGCGAGCGGCGGAAATCAGATTTTCCCGCCTGGTAATTGATATGAGCTCTATTGTTAAAGTAAAATAATCCTTCCCTTGATCCATCAACAGGTTATTAATTTTCCGACATGTTATGTAATTATCTCATTACACCGGAAGAACGCCCTAAAGTATATTTTCCTTCATATCTCGAAACGAAAATTTCAGCGAATGAAGCGCACATTTTGAGTTCGTTTCCGGCGAATTTTCAACGTTTTTCGCTGAAATTTGGAGAGAACGTTGTCCGATAATCGGACAGAAAAAACGGTGTCGGGAAATTTTTATTTTTTGCTTCTCTCAAAAGTTATGCCTATTTTAGTGAAGAGAATGCATGTTTTTTAACCTTTCAAAGTTTAACTGCGTGTCAGAAACAAACCAGACAAGTAATCAAAATTTCCCGACACCGTTTTTTAGAGAAAGGTGTCAAGAAGACATAGCGATATTAATCGCGTTCTCCCGCTTAAATCCGACCGGAAACGAACTTGATTAGTGAACCTCTATACTTCGAGAAATAACGCGCTATATTCGGGAAACCTTATTTTTTTTACGTTAGTGAATAAACTGTCGTAATCTACAATTATTAAGCTTTCAGAAAATATATACTTTAGTAGGGTTTGCGTCAACCGTCCGACCGTAAAGCGGCGCCAAAGAATGATGGTCATTTGGGGTACACTGATACCTTAATAAACTGATACAGATTACGCACCAAGAAAATCGCTATTGGTGCTTCAATGAGTAACTGTCCTGTTATATTCATCACGGCATATTTTAAGTTCTATCTTAGATTTTATTTTACTTGCAACTCAGTGCGTCTCCTCTTTGTCTCTCCCATGTGACTTGCTCACGGCTGTAAGTCGAAGCCGAATGCCTCCGTCTTCTCGGTCACAAATACAAAGACTGGCAGAAGGAGTATGAGTCTGTGTGAAGCTGCGTGTCTGCCTGAGAAGCAGCGTGTTGACCGCTTTCCCGTTCGATTATTCAATGATGTCGCGTGACGTTCTGTTGTCAGAATCATGGAAACGTGACAGCGGTCTTTTCTCTGAATGTGTGGGATAAGTGTGAATTATAAGAATCAGATGTTCAAGTGAACCGGAATATTCCCATCATATAGAGCAACTGTTCCTCGAGCGTTAACGTCCCATCTGACCGAGAAGACGGAGGCATTCGGCTTCGACTTACAGCCGTGAGCAAGTCACATGGGAGAGACAAAGAGGAGACGCACTGAGTTGCAAGTAAAATAAAATCTAAGATAGAACTTAAAATATGCCGTGATGAATATAACAGGACAGTTACTCATTGAAGCACCAATAGCGATTTTCTTGGGTTGCGTAATCTGTATCAGTTTATTAAGGTATCAGTGTACCCCAAATGACCATCATTCTTTGGCGCCGCTTTACGGTTGGACGGTTAACGCAAACCCTACTAAAGTATATATTTTCTGAAAGCTTAATAATTGTAGATTACGACAGTTTATTCACTAACGTAAAAAAAAATAAGGTTTCCCGAATATAGCGCGTTATTTCTCGAAGTATAGAGGTTCACTAATCAAGTTCGTTTCCGGTCGGATTTAAGCGGGAGAACGCGATTAATATCGCTATGTCTTCTTGACACCTTTCTCTAAAAAACGGTGTCGGGAAATTTTGATTACTTGTCTGGTTTGTTTCTGACACGCAGTTAAACTTTGAAAGGTTCAAAAACATGCATTCTCTTCACTGAAATAGGCATAACTTTTGAGAGAAGCAAAAAATAAAAATTTCCCGACACCGTTTTTCTGTCCGATTATCGGACAACGTTCTCTCCAAATTTCAGCGAAAAACGTTGAAAATTCGCCGGAAACGAACTCAAAATGTGCGCTTCATTCGCTGAAATTTTCGTTTCGAGATATGAAGGAAAATATACTTTAGGGCGTTCTTCCGGTGTAATGAGATAATTACATAACATGTCGGAAAATTAATAACCTGTTGATGGATCAAGGGAAGGATTATTTTACTTTAACAATAGAGCTCATATCAATTACCAGGCGGGAAAATCTGATTTCCGCCGCTCGTGCAACAAGGTTAATGAGGAGTGATTGGGTCAAATTTTGGTTTTCTGCTTTTTAAAAGCCCTAGCTAATGTAGATTCACATTAATTCTAACGAAACAGCTTGAGAGATGCCAAAGACAAGGAAAAAACGTTTGCGTAAACAAGGGAAAGGAAACCTTCGGGGACGTACGCGTGCAGATATCGATCAAGAAGTTACAACTTCGAACGGCGAAAGCGCTTAGGAAATTATGATCAGAGAAATGCACAGTCCTCGACAGGCAATCCTCCTTTTGACAGGACACGATCCAACATGAACCAAGCTCGGATCTTACAGAAACATTCTCCAACAAAGTCACATCTGCATAAAACCGACAATAAACTGAATTCAAGAGATTTTCTTACAGGCGATCGTCGGCAACAGTTGTTCGACCAACTTTTGCCATGACTCTTGTGAGTCCGGTTCTGCGGGTTGGTCTTTGTCTTTGCCTTCAGTTTTCGCCCGGCTAGCACTAACGGTATCGTTCTCCCATCGATTTTGTTCTTGATCACTAGCCACAAACACATCAGCTCGATCCTTCACGAATAAAATTGAACCCTTTTTCCTCTTTGAAGGTTTCTTGAGAACTTCGCACTAGCAAAAGGACAAGAACTTTTGCGTTTTTCCTTCGATGACATGGGATAGATATAGGCTATTAAAATTTATAGTCTACAAATACTCGAAGTAGCACATCGAAAAATCGAACAACATCGTGTCTGTCACGCGAGCTTTTAATGCAAATTTACTCTCGTGACAAAGTGTCGACAGGGTGTTGACAACTTTCAATTAGAGATAATTAATGGAAAGAAACGTTTCTCGTTAATAACTTTGCTTAGAATCAATCTTTTTTCATAGAATTTTCTTTAAATGAAAGATTGCAATAATATCTATCTGAAAAAGCGAAAAACAATTTTTTTGAAAATTGATCAAATTTGGGGTACACTGATACCTTAAGATGTGCAAATCTGAGATCTACTCGGTATTCAGACGAAAAAACGTCAATGACTGTACAAATGTAAGTTAAATCGTAATGATCTGTAGATCTTCTAAGGAAGCAGCAGTATATATGTAGTTTTAGGAGACGTAACCGTCGGCGCCATATACCAGCCTGAGTGACGGACGCACAAGTGGGAGTCTTGGGCTTTTACTTCGGGTAGAAGACACAGTACACTTAACAAAAGAACGCCGCTAAACAAACCTATATATTGTCTCCATTGTTTTCCTCGTTCTTTTGTCCTTTTGTCTTCTATTGTTGTACGTCAGCTGTGTCTTCTACACGAAGTAAGAGCCGAGTCTTGGGAAGACGTAATATGGTGACGACTTCCATATTTCCTTCCTGCGCATGTCTGTTATGCAGTGTGCTGACTTCTGCTGAAGATAACTAACTGTACAAATGTAAGTTAAATCGTAATGATCCGTAGATCTTCTATGGAAGCAGCAGTATACTAGGGGAGGTAACGCCATATTTTTGCCATCCTGAGTGACTGGCGCACAAGAGGAAGGCTTGGGAAGATGTAATATGGTGACAACTTCCACATTTCCTTTCTGCGCATGTCTTATGCAGGGTGCTGACTTCTGCTGAAATAACTGGCTCAGGGATACAAGTAACGTAACTTGTTTAGGTGTTGATGAGGTTGTGATGTTCCTTAGTTCAAAATTTCAGTATCATCACAACGCAAATCGCTATTTTTTTTTGCATGTCTTATTTCTCCACTTGACGATATGAATACAGTATTATTTATCGGTTAAAAATTAAGTGCAGTGAAAAGAGTAAATAATCAATGGTCCTTTTGACACATTGCAAGCGAGATTTTAAAAATTATGTAAATATTCACAAAGGAGCTACAATGATAGCGAAGTTACTTAGGGTTAATATTTATTTGGTACAACGTTTTTCCGCCTCAGAATGATGTGCGTGAGTGCTGTTGCTGTCAGAAGCATACAGTTATGCTTGTGTTGCTGCTTAGTGTGGTTGTTAATTGTTTTTTAGACATTTTGTATTTATTTTTTTGCATTATAAATAGTCGTTCTTTCTTAACCGTCACCCTTTAATAAATCTATAGCCGGTATTAAAATTGTGCCGTTATCAATTTGGGTGTATCAATGTTATCTCGCAACCAAGCCGAATGCTGTTTATATATTTGATTTTCGTTCTTCCAGCCGAACAGATCGGTCAACACCGCGGTGAGTTCTTACGTGACCTTTAAATGGTGCAATGAAACCAGCAGCGTTTGAATTCGCAAGGTTGTTATCATATCGATCAAGTTATTTTTTCTCAGTCCTTAAACTCGTGTTTCCTGTTCGCAAAGTTATCCTTTTTCAGACATTGCTAGTTGAGTTGAGTTAAGTCAAGGTCTCGTCTGTACCGGCTCACCCAAACCAAATGAAATCTTTCGCTATGATCTAAATATCAGTCACAAAAATACAATTACCACTGGGTAAATATTAATTTTCATTGCTTAAGGCACTTTAATTGATTTCAATTGCAGCAACAAAACAAATTTCTTTTGTCAAGCTATGTGTTTATTTATTATGAAGTTAATAAAATGTTCGAAAAGTTAAAAGAAATTAAAACAGGTTTGGATAGTACACTGGCAATGTGTTTTACGATTTTTAAGACGAAGCGTTTATTCCGTGGATTCTAGGGCAGATTCATGACCAAGTCACCGAAATATTAGAAACTGAAGACTTCGGCATTGAATAAGGAAAAGGTAATTTAAGGTACAGCTGGTAATTAAAGGTACAGCTGGTAATTATCGTGTGCATCCCTGTCGTACCAACATCAAGAAATTCACTATTCTTTACCAAGGACCTAAGGTCTGGAAACTGTCTTCCTGCCTCTATTACCAATTTGTCAAGCTTTCCTACGTTTAAAAACAAAGTGCTAGAGTTTTTACTAAAATAGTTTCTGAGTTAGTTTCTGCCGCACTCCTTCGCAGCCCTTATCTTGTTTAATATTGTGATGTTGAGGTGGCCTCTCCTATAAGCCTGGGGGTTTCTTGAGGTCTCCTCGCCTAACAACTTGCTGTATATTATTATTGTTATTATTATTATTTATTTTATTTATTTATTTATTTATTTATTTTTTAACTATTGTAATATAAAGGCAAATAAATGATGATGATGATGATGATGATGTTATCAAGACGTGACAGATTGATAAGCTGTCGCTATTGTTTTCACTAGCAAGAAAATTCTCGTTGAATATTATTTCAAAAAACTTTGTTCTTGACGTCTGAAAGTCAAAGTTACGGCATCAGTTGTGTTTCAGTGTTGGACTTAGTTTTATTCGCACACGCGACCTGTTGATTTTCCTAGAGATGAAAGCGGCAATTTCTGTTTTCGTTTTATTTTGTCTGTGTCTGCTTTCTGAGGGTGGTTCTAATGATGACAAGAATGTTTCCACTTCTACAAAGGTAAGAATTTAGAGAAACAGATCACTGCTAAGTAACGTTTTGTATTAACACTGGTCTCCATACACTCCGTAAAGTTGCACGAGAAAGCTTCAGTTAACGTAAAGCCTTCAAGTTAAGCGTACATTATACGTTGCGTACGATCAAAATCATAAATTTAGTATTGCTTTCCTCGTCGTTGAGTGAAAAACAGCCAGTGCTCATAGCTGCCTCGATGAAAAGTCTTCTTTTTCAGAAAACTCTCGCCACATGTTGCATTTTAGTTTGCGCAGAGTCCTAACACGTGCTTGCAAGGATCCCCTGGTCTTCCTGGTCGCGATGGCAACTGGTTACCAGGCCGCGACGGTCGAGATGGAGCGAAACGGGAGATGGGCATGACTGGACCTCCGGGGTCACGTGGTCAGAAAGGAGAGGCAGGAGAAAATGGCTCAGACGCTGGCCACAGAAACTGAAAACAGTGTACGTGGGAGAGTTCTGGCAGCCGCGACATTGGTCTTATCAAGGTATGCATTGACGTTAGTGGTAAAACTTAACTTTGCATATGCCATTCTTCAGTTGGTCATGAATTTTCTTTCTATAGAAGCATTTTGAAAGGTGACATTTTAAAACGGAATGCTCGGAAGACTTATCAAACAATAAATGCAATATTTGAATGAAACAGTGAGACCGGAAAAATTTGATGCAGCATTATGGAGCGGTTTTCACGTGAATGTCGAAACGTTTTTTACTACTGCACCACGCGGCTGGCGCAACTTTTTTATCCAATCAGAAATAAAACCAGTATTAATCCAGACTCGCTCACACACGTTTTCCCGTGCTTCGCGTCTTCTGCGTGTATTTTCTTTATTACGTTTGTTTAGTCGCGGGATTGGTTTGTGATTCATCAGAGTGATTAATTTGGCTTCTACCGCTCTACTGAAGCGTCTTTGCATTTCAATCAACTCAAAGGTTGGGCTACAATTATTACTTTGTAGGATTGCGTTTTCAACAAGAAGAAAGATGACATCGCTCTCCGTGTTGTTTATCAAGGAAACTTTTACCTGAACTGCAACAACTGTTGTTAGCGATGGTTCATCACCTTCAATGGCGCCGAGTGCAGCGGTTCACTGCCCATTGACTCAGCTTGGTACATGTCAAGCCACACCCATTGTACCCATAGGCACGGAGCAATGAAGCCTGACTACTGTGACAACATTCAGAAGGGCAAAATCCGTGTTGGGATCAACATTGTAAACTGTCCTGGTTATGTAAACACTAATGGGTCAATAGGATGGATGTCAGTGTCGCGCTTGATCGTTGAAGAAGCCCCACGGTCCCAGTAATAATAATAACATTTATAATGCGCAAATTCCATATAATGTTTCAAATGCGCATGACAAGATTAAAAACAGAATAAAAAGGTTAAAAAGCTAAAATTACAATTCTAAAATTACAATTAAAAGCAAACTTACAATGATTTAAAAAGCTAAAATTTCAATTAAAAGTAAAACTTACAATAATAGAAACAACTATGATAAAAATGCGAGTCGGAATAAGTGAGTTTTAGCTTGGCTTTAAAACTACTAACTGTGCTGGCGCTTCTTATGTTAAATGGTAGCGCATTCCAAAGTTTCGGTGTAGCACAGGTAAAAGAACGGTCACCTAGTGTAGCTTTTGATTTAAAACGAGGATAACTAAGTAAACATTTATCGCTAGAATTCCTTAGATTATATTTAGATGGAGCCTAAGAGAAATAAGAGATGACAAATAAGTAGGAGCTAAAAAATTAAGAATCTTAAAAGTAATTAAAAGTATTTTAAACTCGATTCTGTATTTAATTGGTAACCAGTGTAGTTCGTAAATAAGAGGCGTCACACGGCAAAATTTCTGTTCTTTAAAAATCAGTCTGGCGCATGCATTCTGTACTCGTTGCAGTTTATTTAGCAAGCAATCTGGTAGTCCATAAAGAAGACCATTGCAGTGGTCAAGGCGACTTGTTATGAATGCATGGACAAGAGTCTCAGTTGACTGCTGTGAAAGATACTTTCTAATCCGACGAATATTATAGATATAGTAAAATGAAGAGGCACAGATTTTTGTGATATGTAATCATTTGTTTATTTGTAAAAGCAAAGTGGCCAGCATTAGAATAGTAGGGCCGTGAGATGCTATATATTGCTTGCAGTTGCGGCAACTTTGGCTTTCGCTGCTTAATAAACTGGTGAAGGGTTTTTATTTTCAGTACTTCATAAACAGAGACCACTGTAAGAAGCTGATCTGGATTTCGTAAATAAAATTCATAGACCTTACGCAAAAATGGCTGCCTTAATATAATTCTCTTGTTCGTATTTAAAATAGCCTCGCTAACCTCGTTTTTGAGACAAAAATTGTAAAGAATTTATTATCTCGATCGAGGTTAGTGAGGCTATTTTGAATGCAAACAAAAGAGTAGTTAAAAGGTAGCCATTTTTGCATAGGGTCCATTGCCTTTGTCCTGACTCCTGATGTCTGATGTCGGTATACCGCAATAGACCTCTTTAGCTTGGGCGGTTTGTTTTCCCATTGTAGAACACGTGGTATTCTCTGGAGAATTTTTCTTTTGTCCATCTTAAAATTATTCATTCATATACACGGGACTATTTGAAAATTTGAAAGCAATAATTCTCAAGAGTATCATCACGTGGTCTACAATGGGAAAACAAACCGCCCAAGCTAAAGAGGTCTATTAACAATAAACTATCTCGAATCCTGAGAAGAAAAGAAATAAATAGACCTAGATGTAAAGTTGTGTAATCCAAAATTCTCTTCAGTTGTCGAGAACGTCTGTCCGGAACAGCCGAGCAAGTAAGTGACAGAAGAAGAAAAATTGCAATCTCCTCCCACACCCCACCCCGACTTTTTGATAGAGAACCTGAACGTAGTTTATTTCCTCTAAGGAGCCTCCTTTTTTAAAGAAAAATAAGGAAATTAGTTTGTGCTGGGATACTTCGAATTGGCTCCCATCAAAAATAAATTGGCGCAATTTTGCGGTTGCCCTTTGTTCTTCCATTGGGCCATGGTAATAAGCATGTGCACAAACTAAAGGACAAATTGATGCTGTGTAGCACTTGGAATTACTGTATGAAGAAAGGTGTTTTAAAAAAGTGCTTCATGTTCCATATTAAAGGAACGAGACGTTTCGGGTATAACCCCTTCGTCAGTCGCAAAAGATGCCGTTGATAAAAACAAAACGTTAAAGTTTACGAGCATTGTTGACGCACGCGCGTGCTATGGCGTTGATGCACTTGACAAATACCGCGCGCGCACGTTGTCTCTGTTTTGAAGACGAATTAAAGAAACTTAAAGTCAATGTTCAAGCCCCGGGGGCTAGTGTACCCAGCTGGAAAATGAGCTGTCGCTCCTCACGCTGTCGTGTTGCCGTTCCTCCTTTCACCTGCTTTACCACAGACACTCGCATGTCATGGACGTGGTTGTGTTCAGGGAGATTGAAGTGTTCGGCCACGGGGAACCCACCACCCTGGTAGCGGGGGTTCTGTTTGAAACCCTCCACTGAACGCAGGTGTTCCCCGAAACGGTCCGAAAGCCTTCGACCGGTTTCGCCAATGTACAGCTTGTAGCAGCGCTGGCACGTGATGACATAGACTACACCAGCCGCAGTACAGTCGAACCGTCCCTTTAGCCGAACATCTCCGTTGGCGTTGGTGACTGTTGCCGTCCTTCCCGTGAAGTCACATGTGCGGCACCGGGGTCTATGGCAAGGAAAAGTTCCCGTTGGTGTGGCTTGGATATCATCAGCGCGAGACGACAAAGTGCTATGAACCAGGATGTCTCGGAGACTTGTATCCCGCCGATAAACGCACAAAGGCTTGGTGTTGAAAATCTCCTTTGTAGTTGGGTCATCGGACAGAAACGAAGTTCTGAGAAGAATTTTCTTGACTTCCTGGTTCTTTGGGTGGTAAGTGAGGACTAGAGGTATTTTCTCGGCGCATCGGGCCCTGTGCCCTCGTCCGAAATTGCCGAGTGCTCTTTCGCGGCTGATCTCCTGGGTTCGCCTTTGGCTATTGGTAACAACACTACGAGGATATCCTCTGTTCTCAAAGAACGATGCCATTTCCTTGGATTTAGCCTCATACTCACCATCGTCTGAGCAGATCCTTCGAAGACGGAGAAACTGACCGTATGGTATGGCTTTCTTGCAGTGAGGAGGATGGGATGAGCTGTAATCCAGGTAGCTGTGGGTATCGGTGGGCTTGTAGTGGATGGTCGTGGTTATCCTGGCGTCAGATATGGATAAGCAGAGGTCCAGAAAAGAAACGGAAGACTCGCTGATCTCAAAGGTGTATTTGAGAGAAGGATGATAAGCAGAACAAAATTCTATAAAGTTCTCGAGGTCTTGTCGTGTGCCAGAGGATGCCCCAAGTACGTCATCAATATAACGTTTGTCGAAAGTTGAGGTTTGTTTCCCTTGTAATCTTCCAGCATCTTCTTCTCAACATAGCCAACGAAGAGACAAGCATAGTTTGGGCCCATTTTAGTTCCCATGGCTACGCCCCCAACCCGCTGGTAGTGTTTATTGTCAAATTCAAAAGAATTTAAGTTGAGAACAAGTTCAGCCAGTCGAACGAGCGTGTCTGTTGGTGGGTGCTGTAACGGACGTAGATTGAGGTGGTATTTCAAAGCTTGCAAGCCATCATTGTTTGGGATTACGGTGTAGAGGGACTTAATGTCCATAGTGAAAAGATATCTATTTGGGCCTGAAAAAGTAAACGATTCCAAGATTACAAGTCTCCGAGACATCCTGGTTCATAGCACTTTGTCGTCTCGCGCTGATGATATCCAAGCCACACCAACGGGAACTTTTCCTTGCCATAGATCCCGGTGCCGGACATGTGACTTCACGGGAAGGACGGCAACAGTCACCAACGCCAACGGAGATGTTCGGCTAAAGGGACGGTTCGACTGTACTGCGGCTGGTGTAGTCTATGTCATCACTTGCCAGCGCTGCTACAAGCTGTACATTGGCGAAACCGGTCGAAGGCTTTCGGACCGTTTCGGGGAACGCCTGCGTTCAGTGGAGGGTTTCAAACAGAACCCCCGTTACAAGGGTGGTGGGTTCCCCGTGGCCGAACACTTCAATCTCCCTGAACACAACCACGTCCATGACATGCGAGTGTCTGTGGTAAAGCAGGTGAAAGGAGGAACGGCAACACGACAGCGTGAGGAGCGACAGCTCATTTTCCAGCTGGGTACACTAGCCCCCGGGTGCTTGAACATTGACTTTAAGTTTCTTTAATTCGTCTGCAAAACAGAGACAACGTGCGCGCGCGGTATTTGTCAAGTGCATCAACGCCATAGCACGTGCGTGCGTCAACAATGCTCGTAAACTTTAACGTTTTGTTTTTATCAACGGCATCTTTTGCGACTGACGAAGGGGTTATACCCGAAACGTCTCGTTCCCTTTAATATGGAACATGAAGCACTTTTTTAAAATACCTTTCTTCATACATGTGCACAAACTAGGCCGTAATGACTTTTTATCAACAGAAAAACTATATTGGCATGAGAAGATTCATTATTATTCATTCAAAATATTTCCCCGTTTCTGATTGGTTAAAACCACACGCGTAATTCACCATAACCAGCTGCTGTTCACCAAATTTGGAAAGAATCTTCGTCATATTGCATCAATGACGTCAAAAGTGCAGCCCGCTGAAAATTATTGAACCAATGACGTCAAAAGTGCAGCCCGCTGAAAATTATTGAACCGTTGACCGAGAAAACCTGGGGACGAAATTGGTATTTTTGGTGAGCGGAAAAACAAAGAGCGAAATGGCGAAACTCCTTTAAGAACGGGGAAATATTTTGAATGAATAATAAAGCAATTATTGAATTCGGCTTTCGTAGGATATGAAGAATTCTGCAGATCTCGGAGAGTGTTATCCACCTCGGCCTTCGGCCTCTGTGGATAACACCCTCCTTGATCTGCAGAATTCTTCATATCCTACTTCGCCTCATTCAATAATTGCTAAATATTTAATTGGTTCGTCGAACAAAACTTTCTGATAAATTTAGGCGTAACGATTTCGCTATTTCTGCCGGATTCCATCGTTTTAAAAGTTTTGTTATTCTCAGGATAGGTTGATGCTGAAGAATTACGACACAAGCTTCATGGCTGCCGACTTTTGATTTCTTTTTATGTCATTATTTATCCTTTTGTGCGGCGCTAGCTCTTTACTAGCTGGAAAAATATTAAAGCTGTATCACATGTCAGACTTGTTTGCTATAACCTCAACTTGAGATCTGTACAACAGGTGTGAAAATTAGTATTTGCGTTGCACTCCGTGTTGTTTATCAAGGAAACTTTCATCTCCAATGCGACAACTGTTGTAAGCGATGGTTCCTCACCTTCAATGGCGCCGAGTGTAGCGATCCTCTGCCCATAGACGCAGCTTGGTACCTGTCAAGCCACACCCATTATACACATAGGCACGGAGCAATAAAAGGCTACTGTGACAACATTCACAAGGGCAAAATCCGTGTTGGTATCAACATTGGAAACTGTCCTGGATATGGAAACTCTGATGGTTCAACTGGCTGGATGTCAGTGTCCCGCTTAATCATTGAAGAAGCCCCAAGGCCCCAATATAATCAACTGTTTATTTGTAAAAGCAAAGCGGACGGCATTAGAATAGAAGGGACTCGCTTGAGAATGCTATTTATCTTTTTTTCGGCTCGTGAGCGGGCGGAATTCAACAAATCCTGCAATCTGATTGGTTCCTGGAGCGGGCGGAATTCTCTCATACGGACCGCTACAGCGGGCGGAATCCATCGAGTTGATCTATTTTCGTGAATGAAGTAGCGGTTATCGTCAATCTTTCGCCCTTTTTCACTTCCAAAGACGATTAATTAACGCAAGTTTACCTCTGTTCACCTTTAGATGGCAAGGAAAGTTACTGTAAGTAAATTCAATTGAAGTTTTTGAAGTTGTGAGAATTTGTTTGGTTGTTTGTTGCTCGGCGCTGTAATGGCGCGTAATCCTGTGTGTCTCTCTGTACAATTTTAAGTAAAAACTGAGTAAATTTCAGTCGAGTTTCCCTCTCTAATCGTTGCTGTACTTCAGAGAATTGCTGTGGAGTACACTTAATGAATGCGGCCTCGGGCTGCATTTTCAAGACCTCGGTCACAGTTTTTCCCTATACGGACCTCCCAGCCGGCCAATAACATATATATATTGCATACAGCAAGTTTGGCTTTCGCTTCTCAATTAACCTGGTGAAGGGTTTTTATTTTCAGTACTTTATAAACAAACTACTGACAGAAGCTAATCTGGATTCCGTAAATAAAACCACAGGGGCGCACACTCTTGCTGAGTAGGGAGAGAGTAAATAAAGGAACGAAAAGAATGAATAGTTTACCTTTGTCTCCTCTTGTCATCTCTTTTATCTTACGAGATTTTACTGGGAAAACCGCTGCTTAAAAATCCTGCGTAACACTCTAGCACTAAACTCGTACCTAGGTCTTGCCGCGCTCAGCCTATTTTTTTTTTGGTTTGTATAATACTTGACAAGGGAGGCAACTCTTTGCCAAAACATTTTGAACGCGCTGTAAATATTCGCTCGAATCTCTAAATTTCGTTGTATTCACGAAACCAAGCAAACACAAAATGAGGTCGGAAGATTTTTCTACAACTTGGCCTAATTCGTTATCACATGCTTTTGCGACAGTTGGAGAATTTCAGCGACTTTTGGAAAGGTTTGTCTCAATTCACTTTGCGCAAACATGATCGTACCGTTACCTAAATCCCAAACACGTCATCCAGCGCGCGCTCGCGCTCCCCTCACTCTCCCACACGGGTTTTTGACGAAAAAGGTTTTACAAAATCCTTCCCTAGCTCCCATTTATTGTCGCGGAATCTCGCTAAAACTCTTCAGGTATTAATTTACGACAATTTTTTTTTTCCGTGCGGAGACCAGCTGACTTCGAACAGGTAAGAAAAACAACGAACTAGGGGCGGGGTTTGTAGAGATTTGTCGTGTCAAAATGCATGTGTGGGAGAGTGAAGGGAGCGCGGCGCGTGTTTGGGATTTACGTAACAGTACGATCATGTTGCGAAAAGTGAATTGAGACAAAACTTTGCAAAAGTCGCTGAAATTCTCCGGCTGTCGCAAAAGTATCTTGTCAAATATTATACCACAGGGAGTACACAATCTTGCTGAGTAGGGATAGAGTAAATAAAGGAACGAAGTGTCAAATTTTATACAAAGCAAAAAATTTTTTTTGCCTGAGTGCGGAAAGGCCTAGGTACGAGTTTAGCGCTACAGTGTTTTGCAGGATTTGTAAGCAGCAGTTTTCCCAGTAAAATCTCGTGAGCTAAAAGATGACAACAAGAGACAAAGGTAAACTCTTCATTCTTTTCGTTCCTTAATTTACTCTATCCCTACTCAGCAAGATTGTGTGCTCCCTGTGATTATACAAACCAAAAAAAAAATTTTCAGATAAATCACTCTTTTGTAGCAAAACGCAGTGATCCGGGTAATACAAATCTCTATAAATTTTGGGAAAAGTTTCTCCGCATATGTTGCATAAGATAAATTGCTGTGACCTGAATCTTGGCGAGAATTTTTGCATATTTACCTTCTTTCCTTTCTCAGATTCTGGACTTTATCTGTTGAACGGCTTTGATTTTTATTTTGATCTACCGGTATTTTTAATGGCGTGACACTGATAGGTTGATGGTGAGGAATTACGATACAAGCACATAATGGCTGCGACGTTTGATTTCTTTTTTTTATCATTATTTATCCTTTCTTTTGTGCTGCGCTTCCTCTTAACTGGTTGGAAACTTAGTAAAGCTAAACCACGTGTCAGCTTCTTATGTTATAACCAACGTGAGATCTGTACAACAGGTATGAAAATTAGTATTTGCGTTGCCATTAACAGAAGGTTAATGCGTATTTGTTCTCAATACATTCGGTTGTTGCGATCTACTTTTCGTGGCGATCGAATCAGTGTTCAGATTGTTTTTTTTTATAAATAGTGTAAGCTCTTGAAGGCTTCAAAGATGAAAAAGAGAATCATAATCGAAGGTGATTTTGCTTTTATTTGTGCAAAAAAAATTTTTTATCGTTAAACGAATTGACACAGGGAAGAACACAGGAGAAGAAAATAAATTGTCGATCTCATGTAAGTTACGTTTAGACTGTGCAAATATATCCGAACAGAAGAGGCGGAGGGCTAAAGAAAATGGAGGAAAGCTACATAGTCTTCATACAGGAGGCTCTTAACGAACTTTAGAAAATGAAAGAAAAGAGCTTTCCACAACCAAGGTAAACTCTTCGCTTAAAAGAAAATTAATTAATTACTGACTTGTTTTGGGAACTAGCCAGCTGAAATAACCACTTTCAGTTCAATCAATGAGGCCATTAATCATGTGATAAACAAACTCGGTGAAGGTGATACGTGTTATTTCTAGCACTTGGCTGGAAAGAAATACGAGCCAAGACTAAGATTATACTAATGCTCCAAATGTGATGCCATATATTTATTGTCAGTTTCCTAACACGAAAATTCTAGAAATTCTATTGCAAAGGAACGTTTTACATGAGATTCCAAGTACACTGATGTCATTTATCTGATGACGGCTGAGTGGTATCCACAGCTAATGGTGTTCGTCAGTTCCATTAGTTCCATTATTGACTATTAGCACTAAACTGACTCTCACAACAACTGTCCTGTCGCATTTTAATGGAGTTTACAAAGTTCTCTTTCAGTTACTTTTAGTATACTTGGATAATAGTGACATTTCCAAATTGTATTGCTACAGAACCGCCCGAGCTGGAACTAATTTTCAACGGGCAACCACTGTCTTGTCAGTCTACATCCTTAAGACAGTTCTGTCAAAATCTAATTGACTTTCTCTCAATGTTTAATTTTCACGTCGATATATGACACAGCTGCTGACACCATTTTACAGTTCTGTCTTGGGTTTCAATCGTCGAGGATTTTCGTTTAGCTTGAGACACTGAAGAACATTTGAGGACTGGAAATATTGAAGAAAGAAGCATGTTGGGAAAATCCAGCGCAATATCTCTTATGCTTTGGTTTTTAGTTGCTCCCTTTCTGAAGCAAATTGAAGGAAATAACGTTTCCTCTCCAAGGTAAGTTTTCGTCCACACAATAGAGATATAAGACTTCCATTTGGTTTCTTCATCTCACGGTTGGTTTCAAGAACTTGTAAGAAGTCGATCAGCGAAAGATTTTTAAATGATACGTTTGCGTTCAATTCATAAGAATATTTATAAAATGACCGACAGAATTTGTTTTCCATTGTTGTTGCTATCGTTGCAGGATTGCCAGTTTACTAAAATGAAGGACGCTACCGCTCTCCGTGTTGTTTACCAAGGTAACATTTACCTGGGAGGCTGTGGCAGCTGCTGTAAGCGATGGTTCATCACCTTTAATGGCGCTGAGTGCAGCGTTCCTCTGCCTATCGACGTGGCAATGTGGATCAGAAATAAAGACGAAGATAACCATAGACCTGGAGCAATAGAAGGCTACTGTGACAACATTCACAAGGGAAATATCCGTGTTGGGATTAGCATCGGAAACTGTGCTGGATATGGAAACTCTGATGGTCATACAGGCTAGATGTCAGTGTCCCGCTTGATCATTGAAGAAGTTCCACGGTCCCAGTAATCAGTTGCTTGAGAAGAATAACTGTAGCACTAATGTGTTAGGAATCGACCTTGTACGTGTTCAGTGCTTGGGTTTTATTGACGCAGTACGTACTCGATCGTAAACCGGTGAAGGGTTTCTGATGTTCAGGAAAGTTACTATAACTGATTTCGTTCAATAAAATGAAGCCGCTGTCTAATCATTAATTCCCGTGTTGCATTCTCTCTCTTCCGTACAACGGGAATTAGTTGATTACCTGATATCCTTGATTCTGAGTGGGTAACAGGGAGATTTTTTTTGACTTTAGCAACCGTTCTGACAAATACAAAAAATGTAGACCTTTATACCTCGATTCCTAGCCTCCGAAAGCAGACGTATTTCCGGCT
>JAHPZR010056006.1:35000-62500 GCA_019787425.1 Platygyra sinensis | reverse complement strand
AATTCTTTTTGTAGATCGGATTTTGCGCTGAGGTAGAAAAAAAAAATCACATTTATTTGTTGCATTAGTTCAAATCTGATCTGGCAAGTCAAGCTAGTCATCAT
Organism: Platygyra sinensis; assembly: GCA_019787425.1. NCBI lineage: Eukaryota > Metazoa > Cnidaria > Anthozoa > Scleractinia > Merulinidae > Platygyra > Platygyra sinensis. The sequence continues at coordinate 62,396 of JAHPZR010056006.1, read as the reverse complement.
TGTGATAATTTTTCAGGAGTTAGAAATAGCGGTCTGATCATATTTCCAAAGAAACTTTTTTAACTGTTCTGATCCTGTAACAAATATTGAATCTCCTACATGCCGGAAAATGTTTAGCCAGCAATATCAATCATTGCTAATTTGATTTCAATGATTTTCATGATTTTTCTCTGGCTGGTCGTAGAATAATAATTCATATCCGCTTGATGTGCAAGTAATCTTTGTCAACAAGACATTTCATCAATAATCAACTGACAACTGAATTGTGGCACAAAAGAAGAGTGATTTAATTGTTCATTAAACTGCAACTGGAGCAGATCGACAAACTGTGCCTTGTAACATTGAATTTACTCAAATGCTTTCGGGTATTGAACTCAGTTGTAGCTTTTTTCGTCATGAATTCAATGTCCATCCTGAATAAAGAATAGACCGCCTGTACAAAACATGTGCATAGCAGTTAAGCGAGTGAATGAGAGGACCCCAGTTTGACCGAATTCAGAAATAGTCTAGACAATATTTAAATAAATCTCGACTATGAAGTTTTTTCCACCAGAAACAAAGAAGAAAAAGGAACAAAAACCCTTTCCCTTCGCACTTTATTTAACTCGGTGACTATCTAGATCTCAGGTGAAATAACTTGATAACCATGGAAGAGCGTGTCAGGTTATTGTTAGCTTAACTTAAGGCTCCATCCACTCGACGCCAAAGGAATCAGTTGAAAACGGAGCTTTCACTCTGAAAACACTTTTTTTTTTCGTCCACACTACTCCGAAGGAATTTACAGACTCAACAATCACCGGTTATTTTCGATTTGTGTTTGAGTAAAACTTGGTTAGGCCACGCAAATGCATTGTTCTCGAAAAGCTCTGGCAATACGTACAAAAGCGAAAAGCTAGCGTTTTTAAATTCCTTCAGGTTGAATAGTGTTTTCGAAAAGCTCCGCTTTCGTGACGAATTAGCGTGGATGGCAGGCCTATTTAAACCGTAGAAATAAACCTGCATATGTTTTCAAATTCCTCCGGTCTAGTACAATTGTGGACGCTGCCTTAGAGAAACAAAATATATGGCGCAGTATTAGCTTTGTTGCGCACTTCAACCTTGATGAAATCGAAAAAGCGGCATTATTTCCCCCTCGCAAGTTGTGCTTGAAAAAAACACCAAAACTTCTTCATTTCGTTTGCTTAATTCCACAAGAATATATCAGTTCAAATAATCTAGCAAACAATATTAGCGTTTAGCTATTATAAGTTTGGGTCCCGGCTATTTTTTCTTTTAAAAAAAATTCCACGGAAAAAATATTTATCCTAATCTTACTGGAAAAATCGAGTACTGATGCTGCTGTTAATTTATCCCAATATCCAATAGTTTCTTGATTATCTTTAGCTGTTTACATAGTGAAGTAGTATGAACAAGTTTATTTACCAGAAGCTGAATTAATTAAACGTTAATATTTGATTATTTGCGCACAATCATGAAGAATATTCAAGTTGATTTCTTAATAAGGACGTCGGTTTAATGTGAAGCGCTGGTATATACCTCATGTTTGATTGGTTTCTTGACTTTCGAGATCGTGGAGATTTTCTACTCCTTTCTGTGTTAAGAGCAGTCTAATCTAGTTATAGCATATTTTCCAAGGAAGGGTACTCAGATAAATTAGTGACAGAAGGTAGGAATAAAGCGAAAATTCTAAAAAAAAAAAATCGAAAATTCTTAGAATCTTGACTTGCGTTCCTTCACCCCTCCCCTCTCAATCACAAAAAAAAATCATAATTGTCAAAACCGCCAGAGCTATTGCTAAATGATTTAACGCATCTCTGATTTTTTTCACCAAATTGTCACTGCATGTTTTCACCATTTACAATACTGACTTCTTGAATCACACAGAATACCAACACGTGTCTGCAAGGATCACCGGGTCTCCCTGGTGTTCCTGGTCGCAATGGACATAACGGGTTACCAGGCCGCGACGGTCGAGATGGAGCAAAAGGTGACAAAGGCATGATTGGTCCCACTGGACCAGGTGGTCAGAAAGGAGATGCGGGGAAAGATGGTGTAGACACTGACCACAGAAACTGGAAACAGTGTGCGTGGAAGAGTTCTGATGGACGTGACATTGGTCTTATCAAGGTAGGCATCGATGTAATGTGTCGTTCTTGATTTGATCGTCGCTTAAATTTAACTTTATGTAAATAATCTACTGTTTAAAGGATATTTCTCCCATAGCAATAAACCGAGATCATAGCAGCAATTTAATGCAATATTCACTTCAATAAAAAGGTTGCATTAAGCGAAAAAAGTCTACGTACCAGTGTGCCTAATTTGGAATCAGATAGTTATAAACCTCCTTGGCTTTGCATTTCGCAGGATTGTGTTTTTGACAAGAGGAAAGAGGATACCGCTCTCCGTGTTGTTTATCAAGGCAACATTTACCTGGGAAGCTGTGACGGCTGCTGTAAGCGATGGTTCATCACCTTCAATGGTGCTGAGTGCAGCGGTCCAATGGCTATCGACGTGGTAATATGGATCAGAAATAAAGACGAAGATAATCATAGACCTGGAGCAATAGAAGGCTACTGTGACAACATTCACAAGGGAAAAATCCGTGTTGGGATCAACATTGGAAACTGTCCTGGATACGGAAACTCTAATGGTATTACAGGCTGGGAGTCAGTGTCCCGCTTGATCATTGAAGAAGTTCCACGGTCCCAGTAATCATGATAATCAGAATAAAGCTGGCAGCAACAACTGATGTGTTGGGGACTGATCTTGTATAACACAAGACGTAATGGCTAATAAACCGGTGGAGGGTTTCTTTTAGTAATTTACGATCAGGGAAGTTTTGTAACTGATTTGGTTCAATAAAACTATTGTGCATAGCAGCTGATGTCTGAGTGCCAGTGTCTGTGTTACGGCATCCGACTGCTAACGTCTTATAACGTTAATTACCTGATATATTTTATCCTGAGGGAGCGACACGGAGGTTTATATGAAAGAGGCTGTTATCAGAGTCCAGATAAAGTTTTAAAAACTAACAGGTTGACCGTTTGGCTAAAGAACAATTAAAGAAACAACTGCCCACCTGAACAGTTAATTGCGCCTTCATTGAGAGCTTTCTTGGGCAATATCGCGCTGTTATTTTTGCTTAATTTATTATGCACTGGTTTAAAGGAAAGAGAAAGAAACAATCATCTTGAGAGGCAGACTTCTCAATGTAAAATTGAAGAAATAAGCATGTTCAGAAAATTGATCGCTATACCTTTATTGCTTTTGTTGCTGGTTATCCCGTTCTTTTCACAGATTGAAGGGAATAATACCATTCCTTTGCCCAAGGTAAGATTTCAGATATGATCTCACCACTTGTCTTTCCAACCCACGCATTTATCGCGTACTCGCTTAGTATTCCACAATTACCAATTATAGTGAATGGACGAGGTTTTTTTTTAAAATTATTCTTGAGTCAGAAATGAAAAAAAAAAAAAAAAAATGAAAAACTGAGTAAGTCACTTTGCTACTAGCAAAGCTACAATACTAACTCAAACACAGAGTCAAAATGAATGTGTATTTATATACCGCAGATATCACATATCGTCTCATGGCGGTTTACAATTCTTATTTGGGACTTTAAGCAACGACAACGGGGACGGCGACGGGAACGCCACAGCATCAGGGAAAACCCAAAAGGTTCATTGCGCATGACTGGCGGGGAACTGGTTGACGTTCTACTGACGTTCAGGCCCGACGTGAGTCTGGCTCATTTCGCGTTGTCTGAAAACGTGAGCTTTATCTTTCGTTTCCGCTGCTGTGTTAACGCTAAATAACCCGTGATACTAATTTCTAGGAACTTTAATTGCTTGTTTTCTCTTTTGATGTGAGATATTTCATTTTAAAGCTTAAGAAAGGTCGTATAGTAACAGTAACGCAAAACGCACCAAATCGCTCAAATTCGCCATTTAGAGCCACAGAAACGACAATACACGCCAAGTGAGGTACGTTTACATTTATTTTGAGCTTTAACTTAAACATTCCTCGATATAAGTTTACGATATCAAGACTCTTCAATATTCTCCCATACATTTCTTTACATTTCGAACATAAACAGACACACTGCTTGTATGGGCCCCCTGTGGTGAATCTTGTCACAACGGCGTTCTCTCCCCAATCTTCTCACAGGTTTCGACGTCCCCGTCGCCGTCCGCGTTCCCGGTGTTGAGTGAGATAAAACGTCAACTTGTGAAGGCGCCTCTGGCTGCCGCTATCAGTTCATATTTGACCTCACTCACCCACCCAACCCATGCATGAATATCATGAAGACAATAAACTCTTAATTTTAGTTTCGTCCACAAAAATACACTGATAGCGACTTTCAAAACCCTCTTTAATTTTAAATATTCTACGAACGAGTATTGCATTTTACTATTTTGCACTATCCAAATCTATATATAAATGACTTAAAATAGCCACCAATAGCATAATTTCCAGTTCTCTGAGAGCAATAATGGACATCACATATGGAATATTTCCCTCAAGTCAACCGAACTTCATCAGTGGCAATAAAAAATGTGAATGTCAAGAGGGAAAACAATTTTTTTCTTAAATCAGTGTTGCAGTCAAATCTTATTATCGTCGTGTTTAAAGGGGCAGTCTCACCAACTTGAAGATTTAGTGTTACTTGGAAATCCATTGTAGGTGTTGGTACAAATCTAAAATGCACCGTACAAGTCATGAAACTCGGTTACAACTGTTGTGGCTACGGAAGAGTAGCAAAGAAGTGGTCTAAAGTATGATAACGTCGGGCCGACTTCTTCAAGTTTGACAATGTTACTTGGGGGAAAATCACTAAACATCATTGAACTCCTATAGATTAAATTTCCGTTTTTTGTTATTTTAACAATAATTTTATTTGCAGTGGCACAAGGGAAACAATACCTACAATACTTCAATGCAAATACGAACATTACACTATTTGGACCACTGACAGCACTAACTCTATTCACCTAGTAAGTTACCCTATTTAAATTACACCGTATATACATGACATGCAGTACAATACTAAACGTGATTACAGTAACGGCCAGGGGCAGAGAGAAACAAAAGAGAGAAAAATAATTAATTATCATTACAGCTTTAGGTTATAAAACATCAGAAACTGACCAAAGGTATTATAGGTACATTTAGCTATGCACCTGACAGCAGATTAGGAAAAGACTAACGAGTAGGAGATAAATACAGATGGGTATGGATAATATAATCTAAATTATTAATTAAATCCTCATATATCCTGCAAGAGGTTTCCATTTCTTTGTGACTCCACTTTTTATTTCTATTTCATATCAGATTAAAGTTATGCATGTCCATTTGTCGTTTAAAGGTTATTTTGTTGATCAGTTAATGCACCTTTATGATTCTAGCAGTGTTTGCACAAAATCTTAAAACACCTCTCGTGATACTGCCTGTTTAATTTTTCAAGAGTCAGTTGTCATTGCTCGTAGGATACGATACAGCACCGTTGTTATTATTACTGTATTTCTTAAGTTTCTCAATGCAGTAAGGTAGAATCGAATTCAAATACACGTACGCTATTCTCTTATCTTTGTTAATTGGCTCAACCTAGTTAACAGACAACAAATGTGACAAGCGAAATGTGCTTTTTAGCTCATCAGGGGAAAAAAGTCTGACGGCTAGACGTTCTTTCTTTTGGTGGCTGTTTCTCCTAAATATATAATTGCAAGATTCATAATGGACGCGACTTTGTCTTATCAAGGTAGGCATATGTTATACGTGTCATTCTTGATTTGATCGTCGCTTAAATTTAATTTTATTTTGAGAACAATTACCGATTCTGACAAGTACAGAAATTGTACACCTTTATACTTCGATTCCAGGCCCTCTCTCTTTTGCTTCCCTTGTCATTGCATCGAGGAAAGAGATCCTGGTTGTGGCTTGTCACGTGACCACTCAGAATCTGGATGGTAAAAATAGTCTGGTAGGTGGGAGGGGTGGTACAGTGTTCTGATTGTTGCTGTGACAAATCTAGAGAAAGTTTTAAATACTTGGGCAAAATGCAAAATGATGAAACTGATAACATTTTATATATAGCGAACAATATCTGTTTGTTTGGGGCATACCCAAGAGGTAGATACAATACTTCATTTTAAAATAACGTGTATGTACAAGTAGTTATAAGAAAAAGGAAACCCATAGGTTAACCCTATATCAAGGATCTCCTAAGAAAAGATGTATAAATAATCGAGGTCACTAGGGCAATTCCGAAAGATATCAAAACAAAATTGCAACTTAATAAAGAAGTCATGTTAAAGTGTATATGTCTAGACAATTTTTCAGTAACTCTCGACCATGAATTTTTGCCCAACAAAAACAAAAAGGAACAAAAACCCTTTCCCTTCGCACCTTATTTAACTCCGTGAATATCTCAGATGAAATATCAAGTTGATAACGATGGAAGAGCTTTTCAAGTTATCGTTAATTAACTAAGGCTTCATCCACTCTGCGCCAAAGGAATCAGAAAACGAAGCTTTCACTCTGAAAACACATCAATTTTTTTTCGTCCACACTACGCCAAAGGAATTTACAGACTCAACAATCAAAGGTCATTTTCGATTTGTGTTTGAGAAAAACTTGGGTAGATCATCATTCTCAAAAGCTCGGTTTACAAAATGTTTCCCGGCGATAAGAACGAAAAGGTGGCGCTTTTAAATTCATGTCTTTCTTGCAGAGCATTTTCGAAAAGCTCCGTTTTCGTGACGGATTAGTGTGGATGGTAGGCCTAACCGTAGAAATAAAGCTGTGTTTTCAACTTTTCCGGCCTAATACAAGATATTTAGCTCAGTATCGGCTTTGTTGCGCACTTCAACCTCGATGAAATCGAAAAAGCGGCATTATTTCCCCCTCGCTAGTTGTGCATGGTTAAAGAAAACACCAAAACGTCTTCATTTCTTTTGTTTTATTCCACTAGAATTAATCAGTTCAAAGGATCTAGCAAACAATATTGCGTTTAACTATTTTACGTTTGGGCCCCGGTGAATTTTGTCTCTAAAACAGACTCCCACGGAAAAAATATTTAGCCTAATACAGTTACCGGAGAAGTCGAGTGCTGATGGTGCTGTTAATTTATCCCAATCTCTAATAGCTTCGTGATTATCTTTAGCTGTTTTCATTGTGAGGTACTATGAACAAATTTATTCACCAGGAGCTGAATTACTTGAACGTTAATATTTGATTATATATTTGCACACAATCGTGAAGAACATTCAGGTTGATTTTCTTTTATAAAGACGTCGATTTAATGCGAAGCGCTCATGTTTCATCAGTTTTTTGACCTTCAAGAGCGTGGAGATTTTCTACTCAGGCTTTTCTGTGTTAAGTGCATTCTAGTCTAATTATAGCATATTTTCCTGGGAGAGTACTCGGATAAACTAATGACAGGGAGGTGGGAATGAAGCGAAAATTCTAAGAATGTTGACTTGCATTCCTCCCACCCGCTCCTCTCACTGATGAAAATCATGATGGTCAAAATCGCTTGGGCTATTGCTACATGATTTAAGGAATCTCAGATCTTTTTCCACCAAATTGTCATTACATTGCTTTATCATATACAAGACTGACTTCTTTAATCACACAGAATACTAACACGTGTCTGCAAGGATCACCGGGTCTCCCTGGTGTTCCTGGTCGTAATGGACATAACGGGTTACCAGGCAGCGACGGTCGAAATGGAGCAAAAGGATCACGTGGTCAGAAAGGAGACACGGGGAGAAACGCTGCAAACACTGACCACAGAAACTGGAAAAAAGTGTGCGTGGAAGATTCATAATGGACACGACATTGGTCTTACCAAGGTAGGCATCAATGTTAAGGTAATTCCCTTGAAATTGTTCTACTATCAAACTTTTTTTGAAACTTGGCGTAATGAACATTCATAATATGAACATAATAAAAATGCAATAAAAAAATGGGGTCACCGTGCTTGTTTACGCGGCAGCAGGCTCTTAAAATGGGGTATTTTTACTGGTTGCGCGTTAAAAGTTCGAATCACCTTCATACAGAATTAAATCTTGGTTACTTGAAAGGCACAAAGTTTTGTCTTAAGAGTAAAGCTTCATTTATTGACATAAGCAGTATTGCTTCATTTAAGCCGTTTTTGATTGTCTGGTTGTGGGAATATTGCACTTTTTCGGACAGTTTCGTGATTAACTCAAGTCCTCGCCTTGGCCAAAATACACCCAGTTGGGAACTATTTTCCAAAAAAAAATTATGTTCTACTATCAAACTTTTTTTCCTCTTCAAATATGTTCTTCATTAGACTGTTCTTAGCAAATACCTGAAATAAAAATCGGGGGTCACCGTGCTCGTTTAAGAGAAAAGAGGAATTTATTCCGTTATCGAGCTTAGTTTGAGGGAAATCTCTTACGTTTTGCACGTGCACGCGCTCATGTGCACGCGCTGATGACGCGAAAATCGTGCGCAGTAGGGATGCGCAATGCAATACTAAGGAATTACCTTAAATGTGTCATTCTTGATTTGATCGTCCCTTAGATTTAATTATATGTAAATAATCTTCTGTTCTCCCATCTCAATAAAACGAGATTATCGTAGCAATTTAATGCAATGTTCACGTCGATGAAACGGTGGCATTATTTGAAATCTCTTTTCGTACCATACAGTGTGCCTAATTTGGAATCAGATAGCTATAAACGTCCTTGCCTTTATTTTGTATTGTACAGGATTGCGTTTTCAACAAGAAGAGAGATGACACCGCTCTCCGTGTTGTCTATCAAGGAAACTTTCATCTCAACTGCGACAACTTTTATAAGCGATGGTTCATCACCTTTAATGGCGCCGAGTGCAGCGGTCCACTGCCCATAGACGTAGCTTTGTACATGTCAAGCCACACCCATTATACCCATAGGCACGGAGCAATAGAAGGCTACTGTGACAACATTCACAAGGGCAAAATCCGTGTTGGTATCAACATTGGAAACTGTCCTGGATATGGAAACTCTAATGGGTTAGCAGGCTGGAAGTCGGTGTCCCGCTTGATTATTGAAGAAGTCCCACGGTCCCAATAATCAACTGTTTATTTGTAAAAGCAAAGTGGACGGCATTAGAATTGTAGGGATTGAGATGCTATATATTGCATACAGTTGCAGCAACTTTGGCTTTTGCTTCTCAAAAAACTGGTGAAGGGTTTTTATTTTCAGTACTTTGCGGTAAACAGAAACCACTGTAAGAAGCTAATCTGGATTTCGTAAATAAAACCAAATTCATTGCCCTTGTCCTAACTCCTGATGTCTGATGTTATGTCGGTACGGAGCGATTAAATATAAACAATCCCGAATCCTGAAAAGAAAAAATAAATAGGCTTAGGTGTAAAGTCGTGTAATCCAAAATCGTTTTCAGTTTTCGAGAACGTCTGTCCGGAACAGCCGAGCAGTAGGTGACAGAAGTGGAAAATTTGGTTTCTCCCCGCCACTTCCCTTCACACACCCCCCACCCCGACCTTTTGATAAATAACCTGAACAAGCTAGTTTATTTCCTCCGGAAGCCTCCTTATTTAGAAAAAAATAAGGAAATTAGTTTTGTGTTGGGACATTGAAATTGGCCAAACTCTAAACTTGGCAACAAATTGGCGCGACTTTGTGTTTTGCTCCTCCATGTGCACAAAGTAGGCCGTAAAGACTAATTTCCATCGACAGAAAAACTCTTTGTCATCACCCTGAGAAGATACAATTGGCTCCTCGAACACAACTTGTTGTTTCATCAAAGAGTAACGATTTCGCTATTTCTGAGTCCATCGTTTCAAAATTTACGCTAATGTTGATGGTGATAGATTAAAGGAGTAACGATTTCTGCCGGTTTTCCCATGACGTCACTAAAATTAAAATACAAAACTATTGATCCTCCTGAGATTTTACTTTCATGATGCAAAGAGCAGCTGAAAACAAATATTCACACAAAGTTTTGCTCCGAATGGGTTCTTGCTTTTGAGATAGACCATACGCTTGGATTACTAAGCTTTTGCGTAACGCGGCATTTATATGACGCGGCCAAGAGAGCTGTCATGTTGGTTAAAAAAGTGACTTACTACGGAAAATTTGCCTATCTAAGCAGTTCTTGTATTAGAAAAAGTATTATTTAAACTTTTTTCAGTTCCTCGAGAGACAAATCACTCTTTTGTAGCAAAACGCAGTGACAGATGTTTCTTCTGGTTTCCAGCCGCCATGTTGGAGCCCATCCTGATGGGCTCCAACATGGCATCTCCCGGGTGATACAAATCTCTATAAATTTTGGGAAAAAGTTTCTCCGCATATGTTGCACAAGATAAATTGCTGTGACCTGAATCTTGGCGAGAGTTTCTGCATATTTACTTTCTTCCCTTTCTCAGATTCTGGACTTTATCTGTTGAACGGTTTTGATTTTATTTTGATCTATTTTGAATGGCTTGGCACTGATAGGTTGGTGAGGAATTACGACACAAGCTCATAATGGCTGCGACGTTTGATTTCTTTTTCTATCATTATTTATCCTTTCTTTTGTGCGGTGCTTGCTCTTAACTAGTTGGAAACTTACTAAAGCTGTACCACGTGTCAGACTCGTATCTTATAACCTCAACTGGAGATGTGTACAACAGGAGTGAAAACTAGTATCTACAGTGCCATTAACAGAAGGTTAATGCGTATTTGTTCTCAACACATTCTGTTGTTGCGTGATTTACTTTTCGTGGCGATCGAATCAGTGTTAAGATTTTTTTTTTTTTTAAAGTGGGGTAAGCTCTTGAAGGCTTCAAAGATGAATAAAAAGAAACATAAACGAAGATGATTTTGTTCATTTGTGCAGAAAATGTCTGTTTGCAGAATTATCTTTTAACGAAAACAAATATTCACACAAATTTTTGCTCTGAATGGGTTCTTGCTTTTGCGATAGACTACGCTTGAACTTCTAAGCTTTTGCGTAACGCGGCATTTAACGTGCATTCATGTGAAAAAATGTCTGTTTGCAGAATTATCTTTTAACGAGTTGACACAGGGAGGAACACAGGACAAGATAATAAATTGTCGATCTCATGTAAGTTACGTTTAGAATGTAGAAATATTCTAACAGAAGACTTGGAGAGCTAAAGAAAATGGAGGAAAACTTCATAGTCTTCATACAGGAGGTTCCTTAATGAACTTTAGAAAAGTGAAAAGAAAACAGCTTTTCACAACTAAGGTAAACTCTTCGCTTAAAAGAAAATTACTTGTTTTGGGAACTAGCTAGCTGAAATAAGCACTTTCAGTTCAATCAAGGAGGTCATGAATCATGTCATCAATCAATCAATCAATCAATCAATCAATCAATCAATCAATCAATAAGGCTTTATTTACCCTCGAATTTACAGAGTAGCACTCAAGTGCTAATATCTTTGAGCCTAGTGATAAACAAGCTCGGTGAAGATGATACGAAATAAGTTATTTCTAGCACTTGGCTGGAAAGAACATTCGAATACGATCCAAGACTAAGATACCTAATGCTCCTAATGTGATGTCATATATTTATTGTATTTCCTAACACGAAAATTCTAGAAATTCTATTCTCAAACTCATTAATTATTCATGCAGCTCTTACCCAACCAGAGCATCTTATTCTGGTCAGATGGATGAGTTTAGAAACCCAATGAAAAACGAGTTGAAAACACGGCCTTGAAAGAAACCCGTGTTTGAAACGATTTCTTAATCTGCATTCATAAAGCAACAAAAACACGTGGCGATTAACAACTTTATTTAATCACACATTTTACGAAACAAACTTTAAACCTGAATTATTTACTGCTAACGGTAATGTAACGGTACAGTTGTTAAACTACCCAAAACAGAAAAACCTATTCTTTTTCTAAATTTAAATTCTCACTCGATGGTGGCGACCTCGTGTTTTGGTTCACTTTCAACCTTGCCGTACACTTGGTTTATGGTCCATATAAAACGGCACAGCTTACGTCATAATGCATATGACAAAAGCAAAACAAGGAACAAAATGGCATTTGCATCTTGGACAAAAGGGTAAAACAATAGGATGTTATTGTTCGTTTTACACCGAACATGAGCCGTACACTTCCGACCTAAATTGGCACTGACGTTAGAAATTTTATCAGACCAAATGCACACGTTACCTCGGAATTGCGCTGGCCACACACTTTTCCTCTTCTTCGCTAGTTTTAGGAGGTCTAAATCTGCACTATGCCATTTGCTCTGTGAAGCAACGTGTTCGCTCGGAACTGACAAACAACTAGGTAACAACGTGACATCAGTTGCTGAATATTCAAAAATTGTCACAGCGCAGCAATTAGGTGATAGGATCATGCACATTGTTTTGAGGATCATGCACATTTCACGTCTCAAATATAATAGCTGAATTGGGAAATCTTATTCAAATGATAATTTAAACTAATTTTCTTTGTTGGAGAAGTAATTTCAAAAACTCGTGCTTCGGGTTTCATCAGATTTCCAAACGCTCGAAAACAATAAAACCACTCGGCCTGCGTCCTCGTGGTTTCAAGTGTTTCTCGCGTTTGGAAACCTGATGAAACCCTCGCACTCGTTTTTGAAATATTACTTCTCAAGCTCGTAAATAATTCATAAGCTTGATAGCCAATAAAAATGGCTAAATTCGTCACGTGTACGAGTTTTGATACCCAATGAAAACTTAGATGAAAACCACACGTGTTTTGGATATCGTATCCAAACCGCACGTTGCTTTCATCTGATTCCTCATTGGATATCAAGAATCACGCATCAAAACAAAAGAAATTAAGCATAAGAACAGAATTTAAAAAAATTAGCATCCTTGGGAACTTGCATTTTAATAAATTAATTTTAACAATAAAACTCATGAAATTGGAAATTAAAATTGTTTTAAAAACACCTAGCGTCCGATACTAAATACTGTTGCATAAACAGTTTTCGGGGGATATCTCTTTACCTGCGTTTTGCTCCAATTCAATGACAAATTTTCTTTGCTAACAATTCAGACTCAAGCATAACGATTTCCTTAATATGTAAGTCCAGCGCGTGGAAACCTAATGTAAATCAGGTAATACCTGAACGAACCTTCCGAAGGAATGGATTTTTTTCTTTACCCGAGTAATTCGCTATTCGTTAAAATAGTTTACGCGTATTTGTTTTATACCTTCATAACTGGGAATACGACTTTCTTGACTTAATTCTCTTCTTCGTAAACCATTTTTGGCTCCTACACCGTGCCACTCCTTCCTCGCTCGTGGTTGGACGCTAATGAATCATGCATACAAACGCGTTCTTTCGAAAAAGTGGAAATATTCAACACTGCATAATTTCTTATTGTTTCGTTTGCGAAAACATGTCACTGCATAATTTCCTATTGTTTCATTTGAGAAGCCATATCAAAAACTCGTGCTTCGTGTTTCATCAGGGGTTCCAAACACCTCGAAACAATAAAAGCACTCGGCCTGCGGCCTCGTGCTTTCATTACTTTCTCGGTGTTTGGAACCCCTGATGAAACACTCGCACTCGTTTTTGATATATTACTTGCAAACTTACGTTTTACATGAGGTTCTAAGTATACTGATGTCATTTTTCTAATTACGGCTGGTGTCCACAGAGCTTATTGGTGTTTTTAGTTCCATTAGGTCCATTATCGACTACTAGAACTAAGGTGGCTCTCACAATAACTCTCCTGTCGCATTTTTATGGAGTTTACAAAGTTCTCTTTCAGTTACTCTTAGTATACGTAGATAATAGTGACATTTCCAAATTGTATTGCTACAGAACCGCCCGAGCTGGAACTAATTTTCAACCGGCAACTGCTGTCTTGTCAGTCTACATCCTTGTTCTGTCTAATCTCAATGTTTAAATTTTCACGTCGATATATAACACAGCTGCTTACACCATTTTACAGTTCTGCCTTGGGTTTCAATCGTCGAAGACTTTGGTTTAGCTTGAGACACTGAAGAACATTTGAGGACTGGGAATTTGAAGAAAGAAGTATGTTCGGAACTCCAGCGGTATATCTCTGATGCATTGGTTTTTAGTCGCTCTCTTTTTGAAGAAAATTGAAGGAAGTAACGTTTCCTCTTCCAAGGTAAGTTTTCGTCCACACATAAAGAGCTAAGACTTCCATTTGGTTTCTTCATCTCACAGTTGTTTTCAAGAACTTCTAAGAAGTCGATCGGCAAAAGATTTTTAAATGATACATTTGCGTTCAATTCATAAGAATATTTATAAAATAGAAGCTCTTTTCGGAGATAACTCAAAGTTTTTTTGTATGTGTATTGTCTCTCCGTATATTGCATCTCCAGGGAGTTGATTGAGGCTAGACTTGACGCTAAAAGCCGCAAAATCAGATGATGCTCTTTTTGTCTTCACAAAAGTAAAAAGGTTTACAAATGCGTCAAAATCACAAGAGCTCATTGCTTCCTCACTTCGTATTATTTTTTAAGGAATCTATGATTCACGTTTTTACCGTTTACTGACTTCTGTCTGAAATTCCACAGAATCCTAACACAAGTCTTCGAGGACCACCGGGTCTCCCTGGTCGTAATGGCATCAATGGACATAACGGGTTACCAGGCCGGGACGGTCGAAATGAAAGGCGAAAAGGGCGTGGCTGGCCCTCAAGGGCCGCGTGGTGAAACAGGAGATGCGGGAATAAATGGCACAGACGCTGACCACAGAAACTGGAAACAGTGTGCATGGAAGTGAAGACAGTCGTGACATTGGTCTTGTTAAGGTCGGCATACACGAGGGGACTAGACCCTGCGACAAGTCACTGCACTAAACTAGTCCCGTGAAGTGTTGACACGTTGGGACTAGTCGCAGAGAACTTGTCCCAAAAATTCAAACTGGTTTGAATTCGTGGGACTAGTCGCGGGGACCAAAGTTGGTCCCTGCGACTAGAACTAAAGTATATCTAAGTACTATGTTACTACAAAACTAATGGCTAAATTGAAAACTAAAAGAGTTCTTAAAACTAATGGAAAGCGACGTGGCTTCTTCTCATATGGGTAAACTATTAAAATGAACAGTGCCTGGAAATCTATATGTGTTTTTCCCTAGCGTTAACGCAGGGTTTGGTAGGTGAATGTTGTTCCTTTGTGTGTTCAGTGTGCTATTTGTACTAAAATAATCTGATAATATGGACGGGCTAAGTCACTTAGAGATTTAAAAACAATTTACATTCAGTTCAAATAACCTTGTGAAACCTCGTAGGGTTGACCGACTAAAGAAGTGATTTCCCGGCACAGAATCACATCTTCATGTCAGGCTATTTTAGACAACATGCATGGTAACCGCGTTTTTGCCAGGTAAAATTTATTACGAGCACCGAGAAAAGATAGCCTGCAAACTGGCTGCCGGTAAGCCCGAACGAAGCCACGATCTGCCCCGATCGCTTCGCTCATTTTCCTGTTTCACGCTCCCCGATAGCCTGCGAAAACAACCGTCCTTCTTCGCTCTCGGCCGATTGGCGTTTCTCGGAGAAACGCCAATCTGAGCCGGGAGCGAAGAAGGACGGCTGTGTTCGCAGGCTAGCTAGCCGAATGTGTTTTTCCGATTTTGCGAGGAGTCTGTTGGTGGGCTATGAAAAGAAACAAAAACAAACAATATACTCAGGAAGAATCCTGCATGAAAAACGGAAGACAAAGGGCAACACAACTGAGCACATTTCCTTAGTCCTAGAGTAATTCATTCTTGTGAACCATCACCCATACTGTCGAGTTTTGGAGTGATTACAAATTTATACGAATTATGTGTCTGTATAAAAGACCCAAGGTCCAAAAGTAAATGCATTGCAAAAAAGACACTGGCAAAGTACAACTAAATCTCTCAGACGTGTTCTTTAAATTACAGATTTGGTTTATTTGCAAAGGATTTCCACTCAAATATATACCCGCCAGTTTTGCACCCTTGTCGGCGGTCAGTCCGGCCTGAATTATGACCAAAAACATTGCCGAGTAAGTCCGTTTATATATACACCTAAGCCGCTTTATAGAGAGGAATTTACTCAATTAATACATAAACGTGTCCGGTGATTAATTCAATTCGTATCAACATTTTGTTTGCTGTAGCATCACCAACATAATTTCCATCTCGTTGTTCCTTTTCAGACAAAGTTCGCAAACAAAATGGGTAACATAAAAATGATAGTAATTGCTAAAATTGTCGCCTAATAAAAGGGAATTTTCATGACTATGTTTAAATTCGATCTTCACATTTTCGATATGTCGTCAAACGCTAAATGGGTAAAAATACTTAGTAAAACTAACAGACTCCTTAGCAGGCAAACTCCGTTCAACCGCTGTCGTATTAAACTTGTGACACTTGTTTTAGACAATTCTGTCCGAATTCGAATTGACTTCCCCTCGAAGCCTTTATCCGGTTAGACAATTATTCTTTAACTTGTGACAGTTTAATCGAACATGAAAAAGCTTCCAGTTCCCATCATGGGAACAAACAAATTGCTCTGCCTCGTGGGAATATTTTGTCTTGGGGTTCTGCAGTAGTGACAGAGTTTCGTGAAGCTAAGGACATCACATAACGTGAACAACTGAAGAAGCAAGCATGATGTTCAGAAAATCCAGCGCTGTACCTGTCTTGCTGTGGTTGTTGGTTGTTTCATTCTTCAATCAGATTGAAGGAAATAACCCAGTTTCTTCGAATTCATCTAAGGTAAGTCTTCCTCTTAGAAGAGCGAAAACCTGGTTTCTTCATCTCGCTTCTTGTGCTTTTGCGACATGCCCAAAAAAAGCAAAAAAAATCTCGTTTGTTTATTAGGGCCGATTGAAGGAATTCGTTAAAAATTCTTTAATCGCAAGTGTGAATTTTTTTTTCTGTATAAATAGCTAATTTTAATAAAACCTTATATTTGTTGCATTAGTTCAAATCTGATCTGGAAAATCAAGCTAGTCATCGTTGTGATAAATTTTTCAGGAGTTTAGTATAGCGGTCTGATTTTATTTCCAAAGAAACGGCCTTCTGATCCTGTTAGAAATACTAAATCTACTACACGAAAATGTTTAGCCAGCAATATCAATCATTGCTACTTTGATTCCAATGATTTTCATGTTTATTCTCTGGCTGGCTGTAGAATAATAATTCATATCCGCGCGACGTGCAAATAATCTTTGTCAAGATGACATTTAACCAAGTAATCAACTGACAACTGAACTGTGGAATAAAAAGAGTGTTTTAATTGTTCATTAAACTTTAACTGGAGCGGATTGACAAACTGCCTTGTAACATTGAATTTACTCAAATGCTTTCTCGTATTGATCTCAGTTAGAGCTGTTTTTCGTCATGAATTCACTGGCCTCCAATAAACAATAGACTGTACATCGCTTAAAAACATGTGCATAGTATTAAGCGAGTAAATGAGAGGACCCTAGTTTGACCGAATTCAGAAATAGTCTAGACAATATTTGAGTAAATCTCGACCATAAATTTTTGGCAACAGAAACTAAAAGAAACAAAAACCCTTTCCCTTTGCACCTTCATATTTAACTCGGTGAATATCTCAGGCGAAATATTAATTTGATAACCATGGAAGAGCGTGTCAAGTTATTGTTAGCTTAACTTAGGCTCCATCCACTTTACGCCAAAGGAATCTGAAAACGGAGGTTTCACTTTGAAAACACATCAATTTGTCTCGTCCACACTACGCCGAAGGAATCTACAGACTCAACAATCACTGGTCGTTTTCGATTTGTGTTTGGGAAAAACTTGGGCAGGCCATCGTTCTCGGAAAGCTGGGTTTTCAGAATGTTCCCGGCAATACCGTGAATATGTACGAATATGAAAAGCCGGCGTTTTTAAATTCCTCCAGGTCGAACAGTGTTTCCGCTGCCTTTTATGAGAAACAAAATATATGGCGCAGTAGTAGCTTTGTTGCGCACTTCAACCTTGCTGAAATCGAAAGAGCGGCATTATTTCCTTGAGTATAGTGCTTAAAAAAATACCAAACGTCTTCATTTCTTTTGTTTTATTCCACTAGAATTTATCATAAATCTAGCAAACAATATTAGCGTTTAACTGTTATAAATTTGGGCTCCGGTGATTTTTTTTTTTTAAAGAATTCTACGGAAAAAATATTTATCCTAATAATCTTACTGGAAAAGTCGAGTGCTGATGGTGCTGTTAATTTATCCCATTCTATAATAGTTTAGTGATTATCTTTAGCTGTTTCCGTTTTCGAAAATTCAAGGTGGCTCTGAACCCCATGTACAGGATTTTTTTAACTTTGCCAAAAGTTGCATCTTATCCTGCTTACCAAAATTCTATAATAAAAAAAAGTCTCACCGTGCCGTTTTTAAAATATAATCGCTTAAAGCTGAAATAAGGGTGTTTTTAGCAGGTCATAGTGTTGCTATGGTAACGTATTGTGTCACGAAAATGATTCCAACATGTTCACCAGTGATTGGGCAGTTTTTTAATCACCATGATTGTAGCATCAATTGATAAAGGGTATTAAAAATCTACGTCTTGGAAAGTCCTGGAAACTGTTTTGAGCCACCTTAACGTGAAGTGCTGGTATATACCTCATGTTTCATCAGTTTTTTGGCCTTCAAGAGCGAGGAGATTTTCTACTACTTTCTGTGTTAAGAGCATTCTAGACCAATTATAGCATATTTTCCTGGGAGAGTACTCGGATAAACTAACGACAGGGAGGTGGGAATAAACCGAAAATCTTGATTTGCGTTCCTTCCACCCACCCCTCACACTGATAAAAATCACAATTGTCAAATAGTCAGGGCTATTTTTGCATGATTTAAGGCATCTCAGATCTTTTTTACCAAATTTTCACTGCATTGTTTCACCATTTACAATACTGACTTCTTAAATCACACAGAATACCCACACGTGCCTGCAAGGATCACCGGGTCTTCCTGGTGTTCCTGGTCGCAATGGACATAACGGGTTACCAGGTCGCGACGGTCGAGATGGAGTGAAAGGTGACAAAGGCATGATTGGTTCTATTGGATCACGCGGTCAAAAAGGAGACGCGGGGAAAAATGGTGCAGACGCTGACCACAGAAACTGGAAACAGTGTGCGTGGAGGAATGGAGACGGCCGTGACATTGCTCTGATCAAGGTATTCATTAATGTTAGTTTCATAAAAGTTAGCCTTTCTGTGTCATTTTTGACTTGATCTTCACATGACTTTTTGCTTTGTGAATAATAAACTAAGGGATCTCTCTGACATCTGAATAAATCGAAATTGTAGAAGCAATTTAATGTATTGTTCAGTTCAATATATTTTTTTTAATATCACACAAGTTACAGAAGGAAGGAGGATACAAATAATAAATTGAAATAAAAGGAGAAATAAAAAGACATCGAGTTACATAATTTTAACTAATAAGGACTAACTAACAAAAAAACTTTGACTAACCTAGAGCATTTATACAAGTTTCTCAACGCGGTATTTAAGATTAAGCCTATTATTGAAGTCATTTAACTCAGGCTCAATTTGATTAAGTTTCTGATTGTAAAGGTAATACTTTGCCAACAGCATACAATAATTTAATTTCTTTAATAGAGGGGATCATTGCAAATGACCAATAGTAGTTAGAGATTTACCAAAGAGAAGTTCTTCATCACTTTGTGTAAAAGATGTGGCGTTTTCTTCGTTGAAATGTTGTAAGACATTTTGAAAGAATTTTTTGGAATGGTGGCACTCGATGAAAGTAACTATGGCTTATTGAATCTGGCTGGCCACAGTAAGTACAATTAGAATTACTCGATACTCCAAAGAGGTGAAGTTCTTTCTTGGAGACAAGTATCCTGTGAACGAGTTTAAAGTAAAATTCTTTGAGTTTGTTTTCTTTGCACATAAATTTGATTTGCTTAAAATAATCTTTCCAATGAATATCATTTGATGAGAGATCTCGTTCCCATTTACTTAGTGCAGTTACTAATGGGGTACTTTTCTTTACAAAAAGCCAGTAATAATCCTTGTTTTTCATCTTCATAAGTTTGATCGATAATGAAGGAAACAATTGAAAATTCTCACTATCAAGAAAAAGTGTCTTGTTTAGTTGAGTTTGTTTTGCCCTTTCTAGTAGGTGTTTCGGAATTGCAGATACGACTTGGTAGTAATTTAAAAAGTTACATTTTATTTTGTAAATTTGTTGGAATTCTTGAAAGGATAGAAATTTTCCGTTTTCACTGAGAATATCTTGAATAGAGACAATTCCTGAATCGAACCAGTCCTTCAGAAAAAACGGCCTATTCCCCACGAGAATTTCTTTATTGTTAAACAGAATCATTTCCTGCCCAATGTCACTTTCATACAAAGTTTTAAGTTCTAGAAAGTACCACAATATCTGTTGGTAAAAGGGGGGCAAATCAATCTGGTTGAAAAGTTTTTTATCATAGTTACAACGTAATAGAAAGTTTAAACCGCCATATTCTCTAAAAAAATGATAGGGAATTGCTTTCCAGTTCTCCTTCCTTGACAGCACATCGGTTGATAGAAACCTCGAAATCCAAGCAAGCTTTAATGATTTAGCCATTACCTCCATATTTGGCACACGTAATCCTCCATCAACGTAGCCTTGATACATAACTTGCCTTTTAATTTTGTCCGGTTTTTTGCACCAGATAAAGTCGAAAAGACCAGTTGTTACAGAAGAGACAATTTCCGAGGGAGTGACTAACATTGACTTGGAATAAATTAGGTGAGGAATGCCGAGACTTTTAGTTATCAAAACCCTACCAAATAAACTAAGATTTCTTGATCTCCAAATATCAAGATTAGTAATTAGCTTTTGAACCTTAAGCGTAAATTTTCTTTTCTTATTGGCATTTTCATCATAAGAAACAAAGATCCCAAGAGTTCTGACAGGTTCTTTTGTCCAATTTAGATTCAGGGTGATGTGAAGGACATTTTGTTGTAGTTTACCTGAAGTGCAATACTAGGGTCATGTGACTTCGAAAAGCAGTGGATGTTTTTTGCGACCACGTGGAGATGTGTTATTAGTGTTTTTAGGGTCGTAATTCGTCTTAGAGATCGCTTTCATTTATATAGTTCGAATAAATGGTGTAACTCAGAACCATACTGGTAGCAGAGCGAGGTTCAAGTTGAGGAAATTCACCGAATTCAAGAAAATGCCGTTAAATTCGAAGAAGAAGAAGCGCCGCGACCGAGCGAAGGGCACAGACGATGGCGAAGATATCCGCGACGAAATTGCAGATAAAATAGAGGATCAAAAGATCAAGAAAGCCAAATCGAAATCGCTATTCACAAGGCGAAAAAATCAGCTGGCGGATTTATTGGAAGATGGAGTGTCGAGTAACCGTGAAATAAGAGCTGCGAGGAGAAAACTTGACGAAGCCCAAGAGAATGTTGTTGAAGATTTGACATCGTTGATTGTGTTGTATTCGGAAATTAGAGATCGGCATGCTGTTGAGAAAACAAGCCGCGAACTTGACGAAATCGAGAAGGAATTCTGTAATGCCCAAGAGAGTGTACAAGAATATTTGGACGCTAATAAGGATGAATTATCGAGTCAAGCGTCAGGATTTTCCGGGAAATTACGTAATTTGCATTCACAAGAAACGAAAGCTCGCCAGCGCGTGACCGAGCTCGAGGAGCGATTACGTGAAAAAGAAGAATCTGTCAAGCGTGCTCAAAAGAAAATGGAGGAAGATTATGCCCGTTGTCAAAAACAAATGGAAGCCGAAGTTAGAGAGGCGAAGGAGGAATTAGCCCGTGCAAAAGGAGATTGCAAAGAGAAATATTCGAAGCTCGAGAGTGCCATAGACGAGGAGCTTGGGTTGTCGGTTCCAAGCCCGCCAAAAAAGGATGTTAAGCCAGAACGAGAAGGAGAAGACTGTAGAAGAATCACCGAAACATGAGCTCGGGAAAGACATGTGGAAACAATTGACGAGGGTTTCTATTCCGGTATTTAGTGGAGACAAGCGATCGTATGGAAGCTGGAAGGCAGCATTTATGGCTTGTGCTGACAAAGCGCCAGCCACTGCAGAGTACAAATTGTTGCAGTTGAAGAAGTATTTACCTGGAGAAGCGTTGGCAGCAGTGGAGAGCTTAGGACATTCAGCCGAGGCCTATGAAGCGGCCAAGAGCAGATTGGAGAGAAAATTCGGTGGTCAACGTCGTCAGATCAATTTGCACTTAGAGGAATTGGATCAGTTCCGACCGATTCGTCCTGGAAACGCCAAGGATCTAGACAGGTTGGCAGACTTACTGGACGTGATTGTCATTAATCTGAAAGAGGCCGGAAGAAAAGAGGAACTTGGCAATGGGTCCTTGTACATGAAGGTACAAAAGAAAATGACCAGCACTATGCTTGCTAATTACAACAGATGGGTGTTTGAGCAGAAAAAAGTGGAATGCGTTGAGACACTGCGTGAGTGGATCATACAAGAAGCTGAATTCCAGACCGTTGCGGCAGAGACACTATGTGGACTGATAGGAAATCGAAGAGATAGCTCGCATACATTCTTTGCTCGGCCAAGCGGTTCAGGAAAGCCTGTAAGCACAAATTGCCCACTTTGTAAGAGAGATCATCCAGTGTGGAGCTGCCAAGAGTTTAAGAAAATGGATGTGCAAAGTCGTTGGCAAAAGGCTAAACAGTTAAGACTGTGTTATCGTTGCCTCGGACGAAATCACAAAGGAGGGCGATGTGCTCAAAATAGTCGCTGTGGTATTGATGGCTGTCAGAAAACACACAATCGGGCACTGCATGGAGATCAGTTTGTAAGTGGTGGAAGGGTTAGCGAGTCACAAGTGATAGAGCCAGAGAGGAGCCTACCCTTGGACATGGGAGCTAGTGAAAACAATTCACTCAGTTCTGGCACTGAGGGGGAGCGAAGCGTGCATCCTGAACACTCCTTGACAACAACCATGGCAACCACAAAAGCTCCAGAGCCAGCAAAGTATCTCGCCTTGCGTACAGTTCCGGTGGTGGTGAAGAATGGGGAGCGAACAATGATTGTAAATGCCTTACTAGATGATGGCAGCACAACGACCTACATAAATGGTGATGTGGCTGCCGAGCTAGGATTGGAAGGAAGTACCCAGCGAATCACAGTTAATGTGTTAAATGGTGAGGAAGATTCCTTTGAAACCATGCCAGTGGAATTTGACCTGCAGAGTACTGATGGCAAGACTCGTGCAAGAATTTCAGCATTTACAGCAACACGGGTGACTGGAAACATGAGGCCAGTTAACTGGAAAGGGCAATCGGGAAAGTGGAAGCACCTGCAAGGTGTCGACTTCCCAAATCTTGGCCCTCGGCCAATCATTGATATGTTGATTGGCATAGACTATGCCGAATTGCACTTTTCCTTTAGAGATGTCCGTGGCCAACCTGGGGAGCCAGTGGCTCGACTGACACCTTTAGGCTGGACGTGCATTGGTTCACCTAAGCTGACAGAGGACAGCGTGCAGCAGCCAAATTTGAACATGGCCTATTTCGTTCACCGGCAAGAGAAAGAATTGAGCTCTGTATTGCAGAAGTTTTGGGAGGTCGACTCATCTGGGTCAATCATAGAAAGAGAACCGCTGAAAAGAGAGGAAGTGTCAGCGATAAAAACATTTGAGAACTCAGTGCAGTTTAAAGGGGAGAGATATGAAGTAGAGATGCCATGGAAACCAAACGCCCCCGAGTTACCAAACAACTATGAGATGGCAGTGAACCGGTTTATCAGCACTGAAAAGAGACTTCTGAAGGATCCTCAACTAGCGGAGTCGTATTCAGAAGTTATCAGCAAGTACACAGAGAAGGGCTACATTTCTAAAGTGACACCCTCTAAGACAGAAGAGAAGGCCTGGTATCTTCCACACTTCGCAATTGTAAGACCTGAAAAGACAACTACAAAGACTAGGGTGGTTTTCGATGCGTCTGCAAAATTTAATGGACTGTCATTGAATGACGTCATCTGCCAAGGACCAAAACTCCAAAGGGATATCTTTGATGTACTGATCCGTTTTAGACGTTTTCCAGTAGCCCTAGTATGTGACATTACAGAGATGTATCTTAGAATCGGGATATCACCCTCGTGTAGACCATTCCATCGTTTCTTGTGGAGGGACATAGATCAGTCAAGACCTCCAGATGTTTATCAGTTCAATAGCCTTGTCTTTGGAGTCAACTCTAGCCCATATCAGGCCCAATTTGTTTCACAGAAGCATGCAAGGGAAAACCAAGAGCACTACCCGAGAGCTGCCGAGACAATCTTGGAGTCTACCTACATGGATGACAGTATGGACTCTTCCCCTAGCGAAGAGGAGTGCGTAAAACTTTACGAGGAACTATCAGCACTGTGGGGGTCTGCAGGCATGCATGCCAGAAAGTGGCTTTCCAACTCAGAACAAGTACTTGAGAAGATACCTGAAGAGGACAGGGCTGCAGAAGTTGACTTGGACAAAGGAAATTTGCCGTCAATGAAAACGCTTGGTGTGTTGTGGTTGGCTAAGGAAGATGTTTTCACATACAAAGTGAATCCGCCAGATGAGAAGTTCCAGTTGACCAAGCGAAATTTCCTGCGTAAGATAGCCATGCTGTTTGACCCTATGGGGTTTCTGGCGCCATATGTAATCCGGGCAAAGATTCTACTGCAAGAGATGTGGACCTAAGGATTAGATTGGGATGACCCACTAGACCCAAGCCAAGCTAGACAGGCCAAGAAGTGGTTTGAAGAACTCACAGAGTTGTCAGACGTGCAAGTCCCTCGTTGCCTGCAGTTGAACTCACATGTTGAAACAGTTACCTTGCACACTTTCACAGATGCATCAGGGGATGCATATGGTGCAGTAACTTACGTTAGGTACCAGTACAAGGATGGTACAGTATCAACCAGCCTAGTGGCCTCCAAGACACGAGTAGCACCACTATCAGCTACAAGCATTCCAAGACTCGAACTTATGGGAGCTGTTTTAGGATTAAGATTGGCCCTGTCTATAGCCAAGGTTCTTAAGATTGACCAGAGCGTACTCACATTCTGGAGTGACAGCATGAATGTGCTGTGGTGGATACGAAAACCCAGCCGCAGTTTTAGGCCATTCATAGCGAATCGGATAGGAGAAATACATGATTCAAGCAGTCCTACTCAGTGGCGTCACGTTAGCACTCACCAGAACCCTGCTGACCTACCAACCAGAGGAATGTCTGTGACTGAGGTAAAAAGAAGCGAGATTTGGTGGAAGGGTCCAAATTTTCTCAGCATGCCAGAAGACACATGGTCAAAAACAGAGATCGATGTAACTCCTGAAGCAACACTAGAAGTCCGAAAGAAAGCGAGAGTAACATTCGATGTGCCAGGAACAGAATCAGTACTATTTGCGCTTACACAGAAAACAACCTGGCGATTAGATCCCAGCAGATATTCAAGCTGGACCAGATTATTGAGAGTTAGAGCATTGGTACATCGATTTGTGAACAACTGTGGAAAGCTACCGGAAGAGAGGAGTTCTGGAGAACTTAACAGTCAAGAGATCTCAGATGCAGAGACTGACATCATCAAAGAGGCACAACAAGAAGCCTTTCAAGAAGAATACAAGGCGCTGGTCAATTTCAAGTCTATTCCGCAAAACAGCAAGTTGCTAAGTTTGAACCCTACCTTAGATGAAGATGGTCTGCTTCGATCAGATGGAAGACTGCGCTATGCAGACTACCTACCTTTCGATGCTAGATATCCAATCATTCTACCAAGGAAGAGTGGGGTGACCAGACTAATTGTGAAGTCCTATCACGAAAGAAGTAACCATGCTGTGGGAACCAATCACACATTGTCTTTGCTGTCAGCCAGATTCTGGGTCCTGCAAGGTAGAGAGGAGCTTCGTGATTGGGAAAGAGAGTGCTGTGAATGTCGAAAGAGGAAGGCAAAGGCTGCTAAACAAATAATGCCCCCCTACCGAAGATTCGACTAAAACTGCCCTTACGAGCATTCGCTCGAACAGCGGTTGACTTTGCAGGACCATTTGTAACTATACAGGGGAGGGGCAAGAAGAGAGCTAAACGATACCTTTGTTTATTTACATGCCTAACATCAAGGGCTGTTCACCTGGAGATGGCCTATGGGTTGGACACAGATTCCTTCCTGAATGCGTTTAATCGCATGACCAATCGAAGAGGGCTGCCAGAAGAGATGATTTCTGATAACGGAACTAATTTTGTAGGCGCGGAAAGAGAGCTGAGGGAGCTTGTCGAACAACTGGATCAGGACAAGATTGAGAAATCAGCTGCCAACAAAGGCATCAAGTGGAGTTTCAACCCACCATCGGCACCTCACTTCGGTGGGGTACACGAAACAATGATCAAGTCAGCGAAGAGAGCAACCTATGCGATATTGGGATCTGCAGATGTGACTGATGAAGAACTGATGACGGCATTTACGGGTGCAGAGGCACTCATAAATTCTAGGCCTTTAACGCATCAGTCTGCTAATCCCTCAGATGACACACCCATCACCCCAAATCATTTTCTGATTGGACAAGTAGGAGGCCAGTTCGCTCCTGAATCAGTTGATAGTGGCCAGTTCAGTCCCAAGAAAAGATGGAGACGGGTGCAAGAATTAGTGCGACATTTTTGGCCCCGATGGTTGAGAGAATGGCTACCACCTTTGAATCGTAGGTCGAAGTGGCAGAAGGAGCAGAAAGATGTCCAAGTTAATGATGTAGTCTTAGTAGTGGCACCGGACTCACCGCGTGTGCAGTGGCCGCTTGGTAGAATCCTGGCGGTCTTTCCAGGAGAGGACAAGCACGTGAGAGCTGTCAAAGTCAGAGTTGGCCGCAAGGAATTATTGAGACCGATCACCAGAATTTGTCCATTAGAACTCCTTTCAGAAGATGACGCAGAAGAATAAGACAATAGCGAACTTTAAGAGAACTAGAACTATAGTGAACCTTTAAGATAGAAACACACGAAACTCCTTTTGATAGGTCGATGAGCCACTGGCCCATCGAGAAGGGGGAGTATGATGTGAAGGACATTTTGTTGTAGTTTACCTGAAGTGCAATACTAGGGTCATGTGACTTCGAAAAGCAGTGGATGTTTTTTGCGACCACGTGGAGATGTGTTATTAGTGTTTTTAGGGTCGTAATTCGTCTTAGAGATCGCTTTCATTATATAAGTTCGAATAAATGGTTTAACTCAGAGCCACAGGGGCTGATCTTCCCTATCACGCAATGGGCCTAGCCATATTGCTTTGGTTTTAGAGGCGTTTAATTTCAAACCAGAAGATGTTCCAAAATCGTTTACTATTCTAATCAAGTTTTGGACAGATGATAGATTGTCACATAAGGCTGAAGTATCATCTGCAAATTGACTTATTTTGGATTCTGTTCCAAATATTGTAATGCCTCTAACCGTTTTATCTTGACGAATCTTTGTGACAAGGACTTCTGCAG
>JAHPZR010056006.1:15000-25000 GCA_019787425.1 Platygyra sinensis | reverse complement strand
ACTACACGAAAATGAGAACAAGACTTTCTAAAGTAGGTATGTGAAAGGGGTACCTTTTTTCAATAAAAGGTATTTAAAAGGGGTACCTTTTCAGCCAAAATGGTATATGAAAGGGTAAGGGATTAGACCTCGGGGCGGAGCCTCCCCGTCTTAAACTTTGTTAAGTACCCCCTCCCCCCCCCCGGGCATCAGATGGGGAAATGCTTGCTTATGTGTAACGTACACGGACCTTTCCATGTACGTTTTGTTAGTGTAGCCATAAGGTACATGGAAATTTCCATGTACTTTGCCATATGTTTCGTTGCAAGGTACATGGAAATTTCCATGTACCCTGCCCATATGTTTCATCGAAAGGTACATGGACATTTTCATGCACCTTCATGCCATATGCTTCGTTGCAAGGTACATGGAAATTTCCATGTACCCTGCCATATGTTTGGTTGCAAGGTACATGGAAATTTCCCTGTACCTTGCCATATGTTTCGTTGCAAGGTACGTGGAAATTTCCATGTACCTTGCCATAAGTTTCATCTCGAGGTACATGGAAATTTCCATGTACCTTGCCATGTGTTTCGTTGCAAGGTACATGGAAATTTCCATGTACTTTGCAACGAAACACATGGCAAGGTACATGGAAATTTCCATGTACTTTGTCATATGTTTCGTAAAAGAAAAAACAAATTGGCAGAGGTTACCTGAATAACTGATAAATTTGCCATGAGTTTTCAAAATTGGCAAAATTAACAAAATTCGCGTTGTTTCGTGCCAAGAGAAAGCTGCCTCTTCCATGCTTTTGACCAAAAATGAACGTTTGGGCTTACTTTTTACCTTATTTGATGCCTTCCTTGCTAAAAACGCCTTTTTAAAGCTGATTCTTGCAACTAGATATTGGCAAAAATCTTGACTTCTCTTGACATTTTTACCATAGCTGTGTTTAAAGCTCCTGCCCTGGCAAGGATTTGGGTTATTTACGCATTCCTTACCAGGTCACATTTTCGTTACCCGTGGCAAAATTTAAGCACTTTATGTGAAATTGTGCCGAAACTTTTGCCACTCTGGCAAAAAAAAATAGTCATAAAGGGCTTTTAATGCCAGATTTGCTAACTTGGTCTGGAAAAAATTAGGCCGTTTTACTTTATTTGTTCCAGAAATTACGTTTTAGAATATCCCGTTTGTTTTAAGAACGTGTTAGTTATAAAAACAAACCTATTGGGTCGAATCCACATATTGTACTGATTTGACATAATCATCGTCAAAGGTCCGAGGGTTGTCCCTGAAACTTAAGATTCAGTGGTTCGAGTACTAGTGGTTCGAGTGGTTCGAGTTCTAGCTAGAGTTGATAACTTTCATGCACGGTAACAATTCATTCAGAATTATTTAAAAGTATGATATCTATAAGCAGTAGCCATAATCGGGGATTATGGCTCCTGATCTAAGTCAGCCAAACTAAACTAATTAATAATTAATCCAGCATCATAAAAAAAACCTACCATATCATGATCACTAAGGCTGCTCTAAAAATTTGCCGTGTCTCATTCAAAGCTAAGTAATGGCACAGTTTACGTTTAAATTCACTTCAAGAAACTATAGATTGCAGTTCATTAGAAAGGCTGTTCCACAACATAGCACACCATGAATTAACAAAACCAGGAGCACATTGCCCTGACAAAGCTTTGCGTCTTCCTCTTCAGTTAGCTTGAGTGCAGCGGCAAAATGGCGAGCGAAAAAATAGGACAGAAACACAAGAAGAGGCTAATCTGATAATAAATTTTCCTTAAATCGCATAGCTCTAGAAGAATCATGACTGTAAAAGTATTCTATTAGAGTAGAATGGGTTCACGTCTATGGGAAAACGTAAAAAGACACTTCTAAGGTCTTCATCTTGAAAAAAACCATTTAACCGTTTGGTTGTCTGGCATATGTCTTCCACTTACGATTGATGTTCCACTGAAAGTTTTTGATAGTTTTAGCAGTTTTTGCCGGCTGCAATCGCTGTTGCCCATCCTATGGGATAAACCAGTAGAGATAATGGTACATCAGTGCATTCAGGACTGTTTTTATTGAAGAAACCTGAGCGTTTACAATGTGCACGTGAGTACTGATTACAAAATATGACAAAACCCTTGACCAGTTTATCCCTTAAATGAACTTATTAATTACTCCAAGCATCACGTACTGAATATAGCGCCTTAAATCAGTCCGTAATACCTTGCTGCCTTCAGTGTTAATGTTTATAAGCAACTGATTACTGGGACTGTGGGACCTCTTCAATGATCAATCGGGACACTGACATCCAGCCTGTATTACCATCAGTGTTTCCATATCCAGGACAATTTCCAATGTTGATCCCAACACGGATATTGCCCTTATGAATGTTGTCACAGTAGCCTTCTATTGTTCCGGGTCTATGGTTATCTTCGTCTTTATTTCTGATCCATATCACCACGTCGATAGGCAGAGGACCACTGCACTCGGCGCCATTAAAGGTGATAAACCATCGCTTACAGCAGTTGCCACAGCCTCCCAGGTAAATGCTACCTTGGAAAACAACACGGAGAGCGGTGTTGTCTTTCTTCTTGGCGAAAATGCAATCCTTTAAAATAATAACGCCCATTACATACAGGCAGGCAGACAGAGAGGCAGACATTTAAAAAGAATATCAAGCTGAGTTTAGTAAAATACACATGATTCATAGTTGTTTTTTTTTTAAATGCAGATTTGAATTCAAGTTGATGGAGGTTATTTTCTCTGAGCTAACAGGCCCTTCTTTAAAATGGCGGCCGAAAATTCAAATGAGTCAAAATTAAAAACATATAGAAAGCGCTAGAAAGAACACCTTTACTTTAGTAACCCTGCAAAGTTAAGGTGTCCTTTTTAGTACTGGTATACGTTTTTAATTTTAGCTAGAATCACATAATTGAATAAAATCTTGCATTCTGATTGGTTTACGAAGCGAGGCATTAAGTGTGGAATTGCGAGTTGAAAACGAGGCTCAGTGATATTGTTTCGCATCTACGTCATCTATCTCAGGATATAACCAAACTGCTGTTTTCCTTTTTTCTTATTTTATTCAATTATGCGATTCAAGGAAAATTCATTACCTGACTCGTGAATTCCGCGTTAAATTGCACTTGAAAACCGATATCGCACTCATCGCTTCGCGATTCGTGCGATATCGGTTTTCGCGTGCAATTTAACGCAGAATTCCCTCGTCAGGTAATGAATTTTCCTATAATATTAAACTTATTTGAATTTTCGGCCGCCATTTTGGAGAAGGGTCTATTTACCTGAATTATAGGTTGTAAAAATTGTGATTGACCTTTAACTATTTCAACACTAAATGTTTTTTGTTAAATGTTCTGCGCTCACACCAGACTAACACACAATTAGCCTGAGATTAAATGAGACGTGATCCACTGTGACAGATTTTCACATCAGGGGAGCACTGCTCGAGTCATGGTAGAAACAAATTCATCCTGAGATCAACTTTTGTTTTCTCGAATTAATACATACCTGAATAAGACCAGTGTCACGGTTCTCCTGCTTCTTCCACGCACACTGTTTCCAGTTTCTCTGGTCAGTATCTGTGCCATTTGGCCCCATTTCCCCTTTAACCCCACGTGGTCCAGGATTTCCCGTCATGCCCTTCTCTCCCTTTCCCCCACGTGGTCCCGAAGCGCCTGTCATGCCGTTCTCACCTTTGGCGCCACGTGACCCAGCAGGGCCAGGCATACCCATCTCACCTTTGGCTCCATCTCGACCGTCGCGGCCTGGTAACCCGTTATGTCCATTAAAACCATTACTGCAAGAAGAACATCCTCTACATGTGGGCTTAAAAAAAAAAGAAGAAATTAGGTTCATTTAAATTGAGAAAAAGCCGAATAAGGCATTTCAAAAGTTAAGTGTTGAAGTAGATTTAATGTTCGCGGCATATTATAAAAGCATATTAAGCTGAAATAAAATATAATATGTTGTGAGGTTTAGTTCTTGTTTGTTATCATGATCACCAAAATCATCTACGCTGTCATGTAAATCATACATAGATATATGTCTGGATTTATGAAAATGGTGCTAAAGAATGCGATTTCACCTTGATTTCACTACCCTTTTTAGGCCGCCTTCAAGCCATGGAAAAGGGCAAAAAATAGGGAAAGGACGACAATGAAATGAAGATAATCGGGTGCAGGAAGAGAAAAAGGACTGGCTCTCTGTTACGAAAAATTATTGCGTGACTTAGAAGGTTCGCGTGTATGCTTATTTGGTCTAGAAGCTTCGTGCATATTTAATTAGTCTTGTGTCACGGTAACTAAGCAATTTATTTTGTCGTTTACGCCTGCTGCTGTAAATAGTTTAATATTGTAATGTTACTTTATTTAGTAGAGCCAGAAAGTTCTAGAACCTTATGCTGCAAAGTATATAAGCGGATCGGTGTAGTTCTTTAAGTGGTTTTTCCCAGGGGTGTTTAGAGAGTCAGTAGTGTTTATATCAGTAGTGTTAATTGAAGTGTGACGAAGGTCGCGTGTAAAGTGTCGACAGAGGTCCTGTTTGTAGAAGTGTAACAGAGAGTTTTCGTGGATATCTGGCAAGAGGCTGTGTTTATACAAGAGTGACGGAAGTCGAAGTATAGCTTACAAGCCTAGCGTGTGCTAGTTGTGAAGTCTTGTGTGGAATTACCGCGTTCGTGTGAAATAAATAACGTTGTTGCTGTTCCCTGCGTTCTGTTTAAACTGCAAACTACCTGCCACTTTAACGATTCGAACTCGCAACACTTTCCTTTTAATTTTTATATCAGTCGCCTTTGAAAACGCCCGCTTAGGTCCGGTTCATACGTCGCATTTCGGCGGTGTCGAATTCAATTCAACGAATTAAATTCGGCAGAAATTTCTACGTCTGAAATCGGCTGCCGCATTTCTGCCGCACGTTCGACTGGTCTTGTCCCATTATCCGACAAAAATGCGACACCGATTCAAACGTCCAATTTCTGCCGTGTCGAATCTAATTCATACATTATTGCCCCCGCAGGGTTTTTGGCCCCAGAGGGCCAAAAACCCGAGGAGGCACCTTAGGACTCCCCGAGTAATAGAGAGAGAAGAAGAGAGAATGTAGGTATTTCCGGTATATAGCCGCAAAAAATCTCGATTTTATCGCTTGCACGCCCGCAAGGTATCGACGTTTTTCCAGCAAACGCTCATGGGAGGCCAGCAAAGGGACACGGGCGCGAGGACTTGCGGGATCGGCGTCTTTGCCACGAGCTTTGTCCTTGGTTTAGATCTCGAGTTCAAGCGTCCCTGAAAAGCGTTTGTATTTGCCGGCCTCCATTACTATTTCAGCGCGATCAAATAAGTTCGCTTCGAAATGGCCGAGATTATGATCTAAAACAAATTGAAAACGCTTTCAGAGATCCTGAAGATGGATTTTGGGGAAAAAACAGCTCAGAGAGCCCTGAAGTATACTAGATCGAAATTCGAGGCCAGTGTGGTTCATTTGCGACTAAATAGCTAAATCAGCATAGTACCTTCCGGTCGTCAGAATTACCCAAGGATAACAACAAGGTAACAGGCCTGCGCGACTCCCATTCACGTGTAGTAGCCGCTTAGGAAGTTTTGCCCCTTTTGTATGGTACGATCGGAGGATCTTTGAATATTTCGCTAAGCACTAATCCTGTGTTTTCAGGGAGACATTTCGTCAGAGTAAAGCCGTTAGAGGTCATATTTCTGTGTGGTTTTCGCTGTTATCCGCTTGTAATTTGCAGAGTTTGACACCTCTGTTTTTTTTGCCACTTTTTTTCTCTTGATATTGCAAGATATGTTTTAGGTTCTCTCAAATGTTAGGTCTGGAGGAATAAAGTTTGAAATATTCCTTTGGCATCTCGTTTATTTGGATGGCTTATTTTCACTGAGTAATCTTACGGCAGGGATCCAAATGTAAATGTTTTGCGGCGTTTTCATTGAGGACAAAAGGCTTGACTCTAATTTGCATATATGGCGACTGTAACGCGATGCTTTTGTTTACATTTCACTTCTGTTGTGCTTTCGAGATACGTTTGCTCGTACACTCTTTTCTTTTCTAAGGATGTTATTTTTCCTGCCCAGACTGAATATTCTTATTTTTCCGCCGATTTTAGGCTGAAAATATTGTTGTATTATTCTTACATTATAGCTTATGGCATTTTCGTTTTATTTAGAATTTATTAGGCTATCAAGTACAAGTGTTTGGTTTCTGGATCTGGATCGCGGTCAGCACATTGTGCATGTGCTCTGGACACCACTTTTCGTAGCGAGGCCAAGATGTCACGTCAAAATATATTCTTATATAAAAAAGAGTTCATTTCAAGACAATTGTTTTTTTTTTTAGTATCTGACTAAAACAATAACGTTCAATATTATTGTTTCAATGAGCAGAAATAGAAGAAAGCGGGGGCAGCTTTAGTGATAACTATTACTAATCTACATTATGTTAATGTATCGAGCATGCGTAGACCGAGGGAAAGCTATCCAAGATGGCGTCATGGTGGGAATCGGTCAGATTCATAAGAAGAAAGTTCTTTGTCTGACAATGAAAATTTGGTCCCGCCGAAAAAAAAAAAAAAAAAAAAAAAAAAGACGACGCAGAAAAGCGCAGTCGGCGACAGGGTCGGTAAACTCGTGTTGCATTTTCACGAAACAAAATGAGCACAGTCAACAGCTCAAGTTAAACTATAACCTATGCTTTTGCTGAAGACAATGTAGCATATACTGTTGCATTGCAATTGTCAGCCTCCACCTTCGCCTTCCTTCAATAATTTTTTGCAAAATGAAAAGCCTCCGTTGAGTATCTTGGTCCGCCATAGTAGATAGTTACGTAACCTTTGTAACATTTTTCCGCTGACCGACATACAAGGCAGTATCGATCAATTCAATGAATTAAATTCGACAGAAATTCGACGTATGAATCAGCTGTCGCATTTCTGCCGCAGTTAATTGAATTTAATTCGACACGGCAGAAGTGCGACGTATAAACCGGGCCTAGCACGCGAATTTCGACTTCTCTTATGGCACCGTTTTCATAAATCCAGACATATATACTGTACATGTATGTCAATAACAAAAATATTTAAAGCTTTGCTTTTCGTGTGATCCTAAATTCTTGCTCAGGAATTAATACTCTTGGTACAGATGAGTGAGGACGCAACTGTGCAAAAAAGTTCATTTATCCAGATTGTAACTTCATTATGTTGTTTAGGTTTTAATGTGAAACACATCCGCGGTGATGTTCTTCTTCGGCCATTGTGCTCAAATAAAGATTTTGTGTAATCCTGCTCGTTCGTTATCTCAGTTCCAATCATTGAAACAATTTTTCCGAAATACCAAATACATTGCCACGGTGGCAGCGCCAAGAAATTATTAGCTGTGTTAAAAGGAAACTTTCCTTTAGGAGCTTTGTTATTTATTTACATGTAAAAATATTGCATTCATTTAGTTCCGAATCCTCAGTTTCCAGTTTTTTGACCAACAGTAACATTGATTTAGTATCTTCAAAACGATGTGTATATTTAAATGATAAATAATATACTTTTAAATGTTATTGTTCAGAATCAAACTGACCATGATTCTGTGGTTATACTTGGGATAATTTGACGGATTTATAGCAAGATCCCGCCCGTTGCTATTTGGTAGTAGAGAGTGGCTGACAGCGTAAATAATTGGAATATAATTTAGCACTCTAGGCTCCGCTTAAAATTGACTGAAAAATCCATATGTTGTCAGGGAAAAAAAATCCTCTTTTTTCGGAGAACTTCAAGATGATGATAAATGCCTTGCGCTAATAGGCAATTATAACTCGTTAACTAAAATCTTACCCTGGGAGAAGTGGAAACATTCTTGTCGTCATTCGAACTACCTTCAGAAGGCAGCAACAGACAAAATAGAATGAAAACAGAAATTGCCGCTTTCATTTCGAGGAAAATTAACAGATCGCGTATGAAAGTAAAATGTCCAACGCTGAAACACAACTGTTGTCGTGACTGACTTTCAGGCTCGCAGTAAGTTTTCGAATTAATATTCTACGAGATTTTTCTTGCTATTGAAAACAAAGGTGACACCTTGTTAATCTGTCACGTCTCGACAGCGTTTTCCTTATTTAATACTGTGTCATTCATTTTATGATTTAGGTGTCTGCCTTGGAAGTGTAGGTATATGATGCTTCAGCTGAACATTAATTCATATTAAGCTAGGGTCGGCTATCCAAACGAGTTCTCGAATTTTACTTTGATTAATTCCTGGAGACAAAAGAAAGTTGTTTTGACGCTACTAGACCAAGGTGCCTGAAGCAATGTAAATCAATGTTAACCCGGCCAAGGAAAATGATATTTTTTTGATTGATATTTTGAAGCATGCCAGTCAGTTAGTTTGCTCTGGGTGAGTTATAGCTTATAGCTGGTACAAAAGACACTTACAATCTAATTTCAAAGTCCTGAAATAGGATAACTTTGGGAAGAAGAAACACGAAGTTAAAGGACTGAGAAGTTAATAGCTTGACATGATACTGAATATCCTTAAGGATTGATGAACAGTTATTGATGTCAGTACACGATTCCAAACTCAAAGTAAAAGCCCCAAACGTAATCTGCACCAAAATGTCCTGAATAAAAATACGAAACCAATTTATACAAAAAGGCATTGGGCTGGGCCGTAATTTCTAACACTGAAAAACCAAAGCTATCGATTAGTAACGCCACAGTTTTAACACGGGCTTGACTCTAAAGATGACTTCCGCTCAGGTTGTCGAAACGTCAGTCACAAACAACAGTTCTTTTCAGAACTACACTCACCCGGACGATCACACAATACGAACTACGGGCTTAAGTATTTTGCAATTATGTGTCGTTGAACAATTTTAGACTCCTGTTTAGTGTTTGTAGGTCAAACTATAGATTAAAATTCCACAAAATCACACGATTTGGTCACTGGCGAGCAAATCTGTTATTTGATGAATCCGATGTCTGAGCCCGGGGTGGGGGGGGGGGGGGAGGGGGGGGCACTTGACCCATATTTGGATATAGGGGTGCCGCCGAGGGTTTGAAGTCCTGATCCTGTTTAGGACAAAAATACGCTAAAAACCCTACCCTGTGTAGGACAACAGAATCCATTTTAAGACCCTGTTTAGGACAAGTGACAAAATGCACACTCACTGGTTTTACAGGGATTTAAACTGTTTAATATGTCATTCAAATCAGAGAAATCATGCTCGAGGCGTCTAAAACCCAGTTGTTGCGTCTCTACACTTGAACTAAATAAAACGCCATCAAGAATTAAGCTTTAAATCGCAAATCGAAGAGGAATGATTTCTTCAATTACTGTGTAATGAATAAGTGGAACTGATTTTTCACGTTAATTTTATTTTGATGAAAGCACTAATAGTTTTACAGAGAAAAAAATCCCTAAAAAATATATATACCATTGGGATCCCTATGCCTGGGCGACACAGTGACATCTTACTTTCATCACGTTATCCAAGACAAAGAAACTAGACCTACTAGTAGGATCTGTTCTGTCAATGCACGCTTGTTATAATACTGATAAGTGGAAAAATACCGACAACAATGGCATATTTGATTAAAAAGATAAAACAAACAGCGGTGATAAACATATTGAAAACTTTCATTTTATAATCTTACCGTTTCGTATGTTAGTCAACATACATTTTCAAAAGAATAACGGTTACAAATTTTTGAAAAGCTATTTATACTGTATAAATGGGGGTCTGGAGCCTAGACAGAAAACAACTGCAATCAATAGAAATTTAAGACGTTTCAAACGGAAACTGTCTGTAAAGGAACAATGAAAAGGCTTTCTTGAAATGTTCTTCTATTAGAAAGCCTTTTCATTGTTCCTTTACAGACAGTTTCCGTTTGAAACATCTTAAATTTCTATTGATTGCAGTTGTTTTCTGTCTAGGTTCCAGACCCCCATTTATACAGTATAAATAGCTTTTCAAACATTTGTAACCGTTATTCTTTTGA
>JAHPZR010056006.1:0-10000 GCA_019787425.1 Platygyra sinensis | reverse complement strand
ACTATTTTCTTATCTGAGAAAACAAACCGACCAACACAACGAGGTCCACGACTTAAAACAAATATTTCTTACTTTGTCAGATCGGTTTTCTTTCGTCAGTCCAAAATAATCTGCATTTGCTTTGGTTTTCCATTGCTATGCTTAACGATTCGCTTAAAAAAACTCAGGTTACTTTGTCATCCAATCAGAAGTCAAACCAAAGCAAAACGTGATTCGCGCGCAGACGTCCATGCAGTTACTTCGATTTTTGATTGGTTCACTTAACCAGTGATCACTGAACCAGTGATTAATCATACCTTTGAATCATCGGCACTAAAACGATCAAACGGTGCATCCGGGGCATCGGAGTCAATGACTAAGGCATCAAAGTCTTTATACCGACCTAACAAGAAAGTTAATAACTAAAACATCAGTGTTTTCAAAAGTAACGAGCTGATAAATGAGCAGAAACTGACTTTACCTCAAAATTCCCCATCGTGTCATCAAGGCCGAGAACTAAGCCAGAATGAAAACGAAAAAACATTCATCAATATTATGACAGTAACGCCAGTAACAAAAGAAAACAAGCTAATGAGCAGTCAAACGAACAAACATTCTACTGAATAATGTATTCAGATGGACTTTTGCATCAAAGGGGCTTCCCAAAAGGTTTGGGAACATCGCAATTTAGTTTAAAGGAACAAGGGATCCTTTTTTTTATCAATTAAATGGTTATTGAAAAATAAAAATCGGCAAGAAACTCCGTCGAGCACTTAGTATATATTATGAAAAAGAGCAGCTCAGTTTAGAAAAAAAGAGAATCATGATAACTGTAAATAACGATTAACATGGCAGCTAGATCATAAGAACCTAACAATAAGGGTTTGTGTTTGTAAAACAGCACACAATTCAGGACTGTTGATAAGGCTTGTAACCTGTTTTTCGTCTGGGAGACTGCAAGATCCACATAGCAAACTGCTCCTCTACAACTCTGATAAATCAGTGAACAAATTAAACAGTATTGAGTGACGTTCAACTTCATCGTCTACGCGAATAAAAAGCCAAACCGGTTAATTTACTTTACTGCAATGTTGTTTTAATGACGATAAGATTTTCTAGCGTAGCATCTTTTAATTTAATCTAAAAATACTTTCATGTCTTTGACAGAGCATTCAAAACACTATTAAAAAAGACATTGCCGAAAATCTGTCTCTCCGAGAGTCACAATGCTGCAGTCAAAAAATCTAATAAAATAAACAAAATGTCTCTAAAATAATTGCAACCGTAGCTCAGGTAAATGATGTGAGTGTTTACTTGTTGGAGTCATTTCTCCCTCTTTACAGTGAAATAACAGTAAAACTAACAAACGATCATCAAACAACATTACTACAATCTGTTGGAAGGATGAATAGTTATTAACAAATTTGGTTTTCTTTACACTAGATAAACATCCTCCGTTTTCAGTCTTGAATGTCCATCAAAGAGGCCTTTAAAATAAATGACAGGTGGAACGAGCCTTTTCCGGCTCGCTTGATGTTTATACACTATACTAAGAAAGACAATTTATATTTCTCTGCGTTCATAGGTTCGATCTTCTGTTGGCCACTATTGCTACACAGCATTAAGTTTAAGAGAATGCACTTTCTCCTATATAGACCTCCCAAAAATAAAGCACTTCTCAGAAGAAATGGCGGGAATTACTTAAAATTTACATTAAAATATACGGCAATTCTGACATGGTTTTTAAATCAAATAAATTACTGATTCCCAAATTATTCTGTCTTATGATAATAACTCTGACAGCAACAACTGATGTGTTGGGGACTGATCTTGTACGCTAATAGTGTCCATTGCGACCAGGAACACCAGGGAGACCCGGTCATCCTTGCAGACACGTGTTGGTATTCTGTGTGATTAAAGAAGTCAGTATTGTAATTAAATAGTGAAAACATGCAACAAAAGACGAATTGTTGATCAAAAAGACATAATCTGAGATTCCTTAAATCATGCAAAAGAGGTGGCGGGGCTAGGAGCATGGGATGAGTACTTCCAGCTTGACTTAAATACAAGGATAGCAAGACGAAACTCGGGATTTTTATTTGATTTATTTTCCTTTAAAAGTAAGATCATGCGAGTTCATTATTTAATGACAAGATTGAGTCAAGAAATTGAATGATCGGGTTTAGCTGAGCCGGAATAACACTTTCTCATGTCATCGGACCTTCTTTTAGTGGAAGATACAGCAAGTGGCTAAAAGTTAAAGGGGCAGTGTCACGAGGATTTTACTGTTTTTGATCAATTCTGTGCTAAAATCATTACTTTGAGGCTTTCATCATAAACAAAATGCTTCTCTGAAGCTACGACGGAGATATCAAATGAGTTTTATCAGATAGGGCTAACCATAATAAATTTTTTGAGGATTTTTGGAACTCGTGGCATCAAAACTTGAAAAAATTGGCCAATTTTTTCAAATTTCAATCCATTTCCATCCGTGCCATCCGAAGCGACAGCCGACAAGAAACAGTTTTAGTACCTTCAAATAGTCTTCGATAACAAAAACTAGATCATTAGTTTTGGAATTCAATTGATGTGAAGGCACCTTCTAGCTTTTTATAAAGTTGCCAAATAGCGTGACAATGCCCATTTAAGGATTAACGCGTAAGCGAAGCTTGCGAGGATATGGAAGGAATCCCCTCTCCCTTTCAATACTTCCTATCCCAGCTCACCAAGCACCAGTTCTAAATAAGTCGCCTGCCACGTACGCATGACAAAGAGAATGAAAATGCAAAGTAACAATCTTACAAAACTAATGTAACAGACACGACATTGAAATTCTACAAAATTAAATACATATGGCTTTGCTACCCATTAAGACTGATTTCCTTTTTTATTTTTTATCGCAAAATTCACTTTTTAATTCCTACCGTCATTTTGAAATATTTTTGCTTCTTGAAAATCAATTCGTTGAAACTACATCTTAATTAAAACGGCCAATGATGACTCATAGATTCTGTATAATATTTCCTCGAAATAGATATAACTCGGGTGAGCTTATGTCACTCGATGAAAACAGTTCCAGCAAAATTGTGTTTAAATTTTGGGTACATGGTGTGATTTATAGCAAGATCCAGCCCGTTTCCAATTGCAAGGGGTAGTGACCGTCGTTTTTGTTGTTAAAAGTGGTCAAAGTAAATATTAACTTTGCCAGTGTATATATGAACTTGGTTTTAGCTCTTATTAACAGAGCAGAATGTCTGTATGGGAGAATCTTGACCGATGTCGTAAGTACAGACCGAAAGCAATGAGGTCTGTACACACGACCGAGATCAAGATTCTCCCATACAGACCGACTTAGCTCGGTTAATGAGATGTTTATCATCTGGCGAAAACAAGAACAATTTAATTCGTTTAATGTTACTGGTTTGTGGCAACCGACATTTTGCTTGCGAATGACCTCTATACTTTTTTTTTCTCATCAGCATAACCGGTCTAGATGGGAAAATCTAGACCGCGGTCAATATCCATGTTGGCCAATCAAATTCGTGAATATGGTAGTTCCCAGTCCTTTTGAGACAGAGCCATATAATAAAGTGTAAATATTAACTTGCTTAATGCAAAAATTAACTTGATCAGTGTAAATATTAACTTGGCCAGTGTAAAATGTTAGCTTGGCCTTGAAACTTATGCGCCTACTTGCGCGCACAGACAGGATGATGATAATGACAATGTAGCAGGCTACACTTTGCTTACAATTTATTGGAAAATCCACTTGCTTTCAGGAAATAAAATTAGTTATGTGCAGTTGCAAGTACTGTACCATGCAAACGTGAGTATCATACAAACGTGAAACACGCTCGCAGCCACGGCTTTTTTCACGGACTGCTCCCTTTCGCGAGGGTCTCACAAGTTAAAGATTTTGGACTGTGGTTGTCGCGTCGTCTTTCACCCGATACGGCAGAGCTTTCTATCAGAAACCAATCTGATCTGCAGTGATGTTAGTTTGCTCTCCTCGTGCAGAGCTCAACATCATCGGCATGTACTGGGGTAGCTGACTCTTCTCTTGGGCGCGTCTGTTGAGGCCTTGTGCCAACCTTCTACATCTTTGTTTGTTCGTATGGCTTATAGGTAAACGCTCCAGGATGCAGGCGCCAGGTGGTGCTAGTAATCCGGGTCTTGTCAACGTACCCTGCCAACTCCTGTCGAGGTCTAGTTGCTGCCTTGCGTTTCAGGTTTCTAAAAGCGGATGGAATCTGGTGTTCTGGAAGGAAGGGTTGTTTTTCTTATGCTGAAGATTAAACTGAGAGGGATACCTTGGGTGCACTGCCAGCCCCGGGGAGAAGCCTCTTGACGTTGTAGGTGTAGCTACTGTTGTCAACCAGTTTTTTCTCCCTCTCTTCGTGGAATCTTCCACAATCTCGTACTGGAGAGCTTTTCGTCTCCTGGAGGGGGTCGCCGGGCTATTGAAGATTCATCAACGCCGGGCATGCCGTGAATTGAAGCCTCCTAAAATAAGATCGCGAAAAAGTTATGATAGTTAGAGCAAAAAATCATGGCAAACTTCAATATAGGGGTTGTTGCTTAGAAAGAGATAGATTTTATAATGCTACTTAAAACTGATTGAACGTACCATAGACTGACTTAAATCAGATTGGAAGCTGTGATCACTGAACAGCAGTGGTGTTGACTCCCGGTCTGCAGCCACTGAGGTATGCGCTGTTCAGGATTTGGACTGGGGGCTCCTCGACGTCTCTCACGAAAAACAGCGCTAATATGTCGATTGATCCAGATGGACTGCCTCCCGGTAGTTATCTTGACCAATACCAGCCTAGTTCCTAGGGTATCTCATCTTATCAGTGTTGCCTTACGATGCCGCCATCTTTGACAGCCACCTCATAGCAATGCTTGTTGGCAAGGGCAAACAGTAAGTTCACACACAATACAAGGATATTCATGATGTAGGTTTTTTTTAAAAACAAAACTGTTTGGAACGATGCAACAATAGCGAAATAGACTGAAGTTGTTCCGTGAGCTGTAATGCTGATATGAGCGATCCGTTGATTTGGTAAACCGTGTAGATGACCTAGGGTCCAAGTTGTAAGCCTCGGTCAATCGCACGTTTTTCTCGGTTGCATTATAGAAAAAATTGTGGCTGGATTATTTATAGACCCGCGCTATTCACCTACTACTTAAAAATGCAACTTAATTAGGACGAGTTTTCTATATTGTTTACGTTTACGCACATCTTTCACACAAAGTTCACAAGTCATAAACAAAAAGTTTACTTCGCTTGTTGCAGCCGGCGCATAGCAACAAAGTCAAACAAAGCCTATTGTTATACCTCCCAACTCAAATACGTTTCCTGATTGGAGGAGAACGTGTCACGTGCCGTTGGTCAAAACTCAATGACTCCCTAGGGCGAACAAATCTCAATGACGCCCTAGGGAAACAACACCTTGAACTTTGGACTTGCACGTGATCAAGTTGTGCACCTTGAAAC
Source organism: Platygyra sinensis (assembly GCA_019787425.1). Classification (NCBI taxonomy): domain Eukaryota; kingdom Metazoa; phylum Cnidaria; class Anthozoa; order Scleractinia; family Merulinidae; genus Platygyra; species Platygyra sinensis. The sequence goes on along the minus strand of JAHPZR010056006.1, from coordinate 4,524 downwards.
CGCGGGAAATTTGTGTACCAGTCGGCCTGATGTTGAAAAGCCATTGAAGTAGGACAACGTTTCTCATTAGAGACGGCATTCATTATTCAAGAAAAGGGATTTATAGTCGCAAAAACATATCGTGCAGATTAACAAAAGGGAAAATATGAACGTTTTGTGTCTCCAAGCTTTTGGTTTGGCGCCAAAAATGGGTTGCCCACGTTCGTCAACTCGCTCGTCGATCGCCGTCGCCAGGTAGGAAAGTACTTGTGTAATTTACAACAAAATATGCTGCTCCTGATCAAATCAAACTCAAAATGCTCGAGTTAAGCATTAGAAGACGCCAAAGCAACTTTAGCACTGTCTATATGTTTTGTTAGCTGCAAAGAAAAAGACTGTTATCGTGATTTTTCGATAGGACAGGTTGGTTTTGGCAGCCGCTCAATTTTTGCGAGTGCGGCCAGTTTATGCAATGGCGTCAAGCGAATCATTTTTTTTCGGAGCTTTTTCTATATTTGTGTCGGGAGGTATAACAAAACACTTAATGACTGGCCCCTCGGGAAACAGTGAGTTTTGTTTCCCCTCGACCTCAATGTTCCCCTCGGCTTCGCCTCGGGGAACATTGAGGGTCTCGGGGAAACAAAACTCACTGTTTCCCTTGTGGCCAGTCATTAAGTGCTTATTGATCGATCGGTTGACCTTGAAAGAAACCACGCTTTAAAGAACTGTGTTTAAAGCTTTTAATTAAACTACATTTAAAACGCTTTATTGCAGCAAGTATGGATAAAAAGTTAGCTCAAGGTTTTGTGTTGAAAGTGTGAGTTGGCTTCGTTCGCAAGCCTGAGTAAGTCGAGTCAGCGTATGACAGATTACATCACATGCTATTAACACCATTTATATTTCAAGAATTCAAGATTGAATAGTTGAATACTGACGTGGGAGCAAACTCGATCTGGTTGGGGGTGAACTCGATCAAGCTAATGTGGGGGTGGTGGCGAACTCGCCATGCATGGGGCGAATCCGGCAGCTACCTACATCCCTGGCGCTAGAAGGTTAGCAGTGATAACTACTTTACTTGAAGTGCCCCTATGATCAAATTTTCGATTTTTTCGTACACAGTAGGACTTCCCTGGATATCTTGCCAAATTTAAATCTATTACAAAGTATACAGCGGACGTTTTTTGGATCTTCATCGATTAATTTACCTTGTTTCAATTCTTGGTTTAAAATTGTAGTAAATGACGTTATATTCTCAAAAATACCGCACTGATTTAATTGTAATATGAATTAGTAAAGCCATTCGCACGAAGAATCAAAAACTTTGACCCCTGTATTCCTGTAATTTTCCAATCTTGTTGTTATTATAGTTGCAATCCGTGCGGCATTTTTGAGAATATAATGACGTCATTTACTCCAATTGTCAACGAAGAATTGGAACAAGAAGAGTTAATGGCGGCGCTAAATTCTCGGAAATAAAGGTCCAAACTGTGTACGAAAGTGTAAAAAAATGGATATCGAGAATTTGATCATAGGGGCACTTTAAATCTTACCTTGGTAGAAGGGGAAGCATTTTTGTCATCATTCAAAGCACCCTCAGAGGGCAGCAACAGACAAAACAGAACGAAAGACACAGAAATTGTCGCTTTCATCTGGAGATTAATTAACAGAGCGTGTGTGAGAATACAAAGCTCAACAATGAAACAGAACCGTTACATGAACTCAGCTGACTTTCATGCGCACAAGACAAAGGTTTTAGATTAATATTGTCAAACTCCTCAATTATATACATGAGGTAATCAACCAATTGTGTGGCCTCATTTAGGGAAAGAAAATGCCCTTTGATACCCAGTACTGAAAGAACAGGCCCAAGCACACCTGATTAGATTTATCCGAACGCAGATGTTAAGATATCCTAACACGTGTATTTGGAAATCAATTTGCAAAAGAATTCAGTACATGACAAATGTTTGTTAACTTCTAGGATTAAAGTACTCATTGGTTTTTGCAGTTAACATTTGCGTTTACATTGCTGATTCAAGAATGTTCCACAGTTTTACTGATTTAGCACTGCATTGCTTTCACCTTCAGTGTAAAAGTTCACTGCCGTAGTACTCGTGGTTTCCCTTAAGGTCCGGTAATACGGGCAACATTTTTCTTCAACTTGTCTCGCAACATTGTTGCGGTGCAAGTTGAAACCCTCCGTTGCGCGTATTACCGCTTTGATGACCAACTTGTCTCGCAGCAAAATACAGTGTTGCAAGTCTGCAAAATTTTACACGAATAATTGGTCAATGGTGTGGAAATAAAGACGGCGCTTTCATTCATATAATTTAACTTTCCGATGAAGTTCCACTTCGACTTCAGGCCGTCTTTTTCTTTTAAATTTTCCGTGCCAGCGAAGTTCTCTCAATATGAAGCTCACTGTTGTTTCAGATAGGTAGCCGAAAAATTGTGATTTTCCGACAGTTCTTTCAAGTTTCCTGCTTGCATTGTTTTGAAGGGACAAACGAGGCGTTCCAAGGACTAATGATAGTCCTCAAGGTCGTTTTAAAGGGCAAATTGATGACTTTCCACCCGGACTTTCCGAGAGTTGATAGTCTATTTTGCATTCAGGCTCGTCCCCGGGCTCTTCTCCACTGTCCACCATGTTTTTACCTTATTTGCCGCGCTTCACTACGATCAATCACAAGGGTTAAATTCAAATTTGTTGCGAGACAAGTTGTAGCTTCAGTGGTAATACGAGCAGCAAAACTGGAATTTGTTGCAGAAAGTAGAACTCGAGTCTACTTTGCGCAACACGTTGCCTCAACTTGCAACACTGTATTTTGTTGCGAGACAAGTTGGTCACAACGTGGTAATACGCGCAACAATGTGTTTAAACTTGTAATGCAACAATGTTGCGAGACAAGTTGAAGAAAAATGTTGCCCGTATTACCGGACCTTTACGCTAACTGTTGGATGTGCAAGATCCAAGTAGTTTAGACCCTTTAACACTCTTCTCTAAACTAGGTTTCTCCTATGTTAACAAGGCGTCTGACCTATGTCCGGTCTTTTCTCGAGTGATATTTTCTTCGACGCTCTGAATTGGACAACTTTGTTGCACAGGCAATTCTCAAAGAATGAGCTGCCTTCGGTTAATTCCAATCTCTTTACACAAGTTTGGCAAGATTCCATTTGCCGTGTTAATTCCGACTAGATTTTTCTCAGTTTGCTTGGGTAAACGGACTCTTAAATTTCTGCCAGCAGGTTCTTAAACCACTAACTTCTTAGAAGCGGGTTTTTCGGCAATTAAATTCTCTTCCTGGGAACTAGATAGCTTCTACATGAGCGTCTAAAGAAAGAGCAAAGACCCGAGAAATTCTTCTCCGCATTGGTCCAGCAATCCCGGATCATTCTCTGACCATCTGTTTCGTACTCTATACTTCGTTTAGAGGCGTATGGCGTCGTCATATTGATATGGTAACTCATGCACATTCTGGTAAAACGTCTGGTAATCAAAGGCTCCCTGAGCAGCTCATGGATGAATAGTCCAATCCCAAGTTTACTTTTGCCCCTGTGGCAAAACGAGTCTATGTGCGAAACTATTGGTATGAGAATATGATGTCACCTGTACAGTCATTCGCATGAAAATCAAGTGATTTTCATGATTTTCACGGGAAACGTTTTGCACAAGCACTCGCTCTGCAAATGGAAACTCAGACGGTGGAAGTCAATGTCTGCATACACTCTTTTTTGTTTTATAAGAATGTTGTTTCTCCGGCCCAGGCTGAATATTCTTATTTTTCTGCCGATTTTAGGCTGAAAACATTCTTGTATTATTCTTAAATTATAGCTTATGACATTTCCGTTTTAGAATTTATTGGGGTATCAATTATAAGTGTTTGGTATTAAGATCTGTATTGCGTTACATTGTACATGTGCTCCATCGCTTTTCGTTGCTGTCAGTGAGGTCTAAATGTCACGTCAAACGCCGACTCTAGATATAGCACGATGGAAACGAAAGTACCCGATTTTGTTTCAACTATTTCAAGGACAATCAAGTGTAATCACTGCAGTAAAAACCTTCTTAACCAGCAAGGGTTGTTTTATACGGTTAAAAAAACAAAAGAAAATTGTATTGTATTTACAGATGTTTCACCCCACAAAACTATATCTATCCTTTTCAAAAATCTCAGCCTCGGCTTTATTCTTAAAGTATTCTTAAAATTTCGCAAATTTTAGCCTCGATATTCTTATAAAATATATTATAAAAAAAAAGAGTGTATGTGCCAAGCGGCCCATCAGGCCAGCATGATAAGAATAATTTAACAAAAAAAAACAATTTACCGTCTTCTCGTGGTCTGTTCACAATGCCCAATTACAAAGCTTTAGATATCAATACTGAAGCTCGTGTGAAGCCACCTGAAGTAACTTGGCATCAAACAATTAAGGCGTAATTGGCTCTAAGCTACTGGAATGGGTGCAAAACGTTTTCTTTGTATTAAAGAAAAAATTTCAGCTAAAGAAAAATTTAAAATCTTTTCGCTGCTCCGGCGCCATCTCTAC
>JAHPZR010056005.1:180000-217311 GCA_019787425.1 Platygyra sinensis | reverse complement strand
CAGAAAGGAGAAGTTGAGGAAGACTGGGAACGAGTGGAAGAAGCTTGTGACCACGAGTAAAAAACATGGCGTCAAGAACGTGTCGGGAACGTCACACTGGTTCATTTTTCCTTGAACCAACAGCGTTGCTTTGAGAAATTATTGCAATGAAACTACCTGCACTAATGGACAAATTTCTGTCGGGCATATAGCAATAACTGGGACATATGCAAGCCATGTACGACTGATGTGTAAGACTTTCCAGTCTTACCCTTATTTGTGGACGAGTAAACGAACGAGAGGAATACCAAAATAATGTTGTAAGTTTGCAGTTAACTGATCGCCGACTTTTTTTGTAGAAATTGTTCAAAGTGCAACAACGGCAAGTCCATGTGTGACAACTACTAGGCCACGCGCATCTTCTGCAAATTCGTTCGCGCCTAATCTCAGTGGTCGATTCAAAAGAGAAATGCTGAAGCCCAAACGGTTGTTTGTTTGGTTTAACATAATCTTACCTTGAAGCGGAGCTAGAAGAGAAGAAGAAGTCCAGTTTTCTTTGTTTGTCCACTGCTGCCTTTCGTTTTTTGGATGACATTTTACGCAGAACCAAAAACTCCGAAAACAAAATGAACACTTCGTAAAATCTCACGCTTTCGAAAGATGACGTTGAATATTACGTGTTTTCAGTCAGTCTCACAGGGATTGTAAAGTCGCCTCTTTTTAAAAGATGAATAAGAGTTTGTATTAACAAACTATTGATTTGTTTTTTAATTCATAGTTTTGTAATTTGATGCATTTTTCTCTTTCCAATATTTTCGTTTTGTATCAAAGTAGCCGGGGCTCTGACTTCTAGCAGCCGGGGAAAATCCCCGGCCCCCGGCCCTTAGTGACAGCCCTGCCCATACCATGACAGTTTGTCCCAATTTCTGTAGACCAAACAGTCTAGGGATGAAGCTACTCTACCAGAAAAGAACAACACTAGTCTACTAAAGGCTAGCTACCTTAGCTATTCCCAAAATAAGATAAAACAACAACTAGCTGTCTTTGTATGATACAAAACATTACAGGAGTGATGAAGAAATTAAGTGTGTATAAAAACATGCTGCTCTACTGTTTTTGTTATCTTCTGTACTGTTGTTGTCAACTCCTACATGTCACAAATTAAAGAGAACAGACTCCCTGTAGTTTGAAACATGTTAGGCAAAATACATATAACGCCCAGTGGGTTATTCATGGGTTTAAGTAGCACTAACTGTAGCTATTTGGTGCTTTTAAAAATTCTCTACTCACATAATGGATATCAAGAGACAATGCCTCTTTGGAATGAGTGCTGTTCATGCTACAATCATCAGTCAGTTTAATTGGATCTGGAAAACTTTACAAAAAAGAGATAAATTAGTAAGTACTATTTGAAGGGGTGAGTGGAATAAAGCCCTAAGTGACTTTTGGAAAACTTTGAGGTAGCTAGATTTGAAATAGCTGCCAGAAATCTTCACAGTTTACTCTGGTTTTGGTTATTGTTTCAAAAGAACCAGTAGTTATTACTAGTTCTTTTTAGACAATAATGGACACAAGAGGAAACTGTAACAAGTGCTGGTAGGTCTTTCAATCCTGGCTGCCTCAACATTTTCTAAAAGTCACTTAGGGCTTTATTCCACTCACCCCCATTTTATTGCTCAATTAAAGGGAGGTGTCTAATTTAAAATTGTTTCAATCACTGAATTCCTTTAATTAGTAAGCCTCAAAGAAAAAAAAGACTTGTTGAGCTTCCACATTCTAGTTGTTGTCATTTTCCTCTAAAATTTTTGATCTCAATGCTTATGTTACTTTAAGGCTCGTTTACACTACAGAAAAAATTGGGTCCGGACCCGTCAAACAAGTGGTACAGACCCAAAACTTTTGTAAAGAAATACTTGAGTTTCCGCAGGGCCATAGGCGCCTATGGCCCTGCGAAACTTCAGTATTTCTTTACAAAAGTTCTGGGTCCTTACTTCTTTTTTGGTGGGTCCGGACCAAAATTTTTCTGTATTGTAAACTAGCCTTTAGTCACTAAGCACATTTTATTTTGGCTATTTACTGTTGTAATTCTTTTCTGTTTTTAATTAAATAATGTAACTGCAAAATAACACTGTTAAAGTTATAATTTTTTTGTAAATAGTGTAAAACAATACAAAATCTGAATCTGAATCTGATCCTTTGGTCACCAAAATGGCAGCAGACAAGTTAACAACACAAGCAAGTTAAGCTGACATGTGCCAATGCCATGGCCATGTCAATAAATATAAACAACAGGTTCAAAACTGGTTTTATTTATTTGCAAAAAATCTGGTTGTTAGCTTTTCTTAACAATTTGCATGCAACAAGCATGCAGTGATGCTCACAAGTTAACACTATTTTAATAATAATTTAACGGAGAGATCTTTAATGATATTACTCCATGTTGAAGCTTCACTGGAATCTCTAAAATTTCCTCTGTTAAAGTTCAGAGTAGTACTTATTTCCTAAAGTATTTTTGTGCCAAATTTTGTGAAATTCTAACAAATGTTTTTTAATGAAATAAGTGCATTTCCAAAAAAGCTACTCTGCATTCAATTGCAACTTTTTTTTTTACTTGCTACATGTGTGTTGCATTTAACTGGGTTCTTTCAGTTACAGAGTATAATCTGAGAATTGCTGTGTTCTTTGCATCGATACCTTTTCTAACATACCTTTGTAATAAACACTGCATTCAATTATGAAGAAAAATAGCACATTAGGGCAGGCATTGAACAAATAAAATAATCCCTGAATCAATGGCATGTTTGTTTTTTGCAAATTATCCCTGTGCCTGCGTTGAATCCCATCAGCAAGAGCGTGCCCAAAAAGAGGGTTCGGCCACCTCAAAAGCCCTATCTTTGTACCTGCATTGAAGAGTCTAGCTTTCAAGAAATAATGAATCAGGATGGTTACCACTATAGGGCTAGAAGGTTTTGTAACACACCAAATAAAACATTACCTGTACACGTTTTTAGGATCACCCTCACCATTCTGGAAAAAGATAATTAAAGTATTGGAGATATAAGGCAACAGCCAAGATAGCAGATAACCTAACTATTACCATGACTTTATTTTATTGGGGCCAAAGAAAAAAAAAAGAAGATGGTACATGAATTTAAACCAATGGCATTACTCCAGTTTTAGAGAAAAATGGAAAAAGAAAAATTTTGTCCCATTGAGTCATCTGAGTCAGAGTAGGAGCAGTGAGGCTCACCTTAAAAGAGAGCACTCATGAGCACATTTGTTCTGATAACCAGAACATTTTCTCTTTGATGCCAGCAGTAGTTCTGCAATTTCAACCACACCTCAGATCCCTTACTCTGACTGATGATTGTCGATTGCTAATCAAAGGCATTGTTGCAAGGGGAAAGTTTGTGCGATACAGTGATTTGGTGAGTTACATTGTTCTGAAAAAATATTCTCTCAAAATTAGCATTTATCACGCGTAAATGGAACAGACAAGATTGTTGTCAACACTTATTCCATTTCAGTTACCAAAATTTACAAACACACTGTCACAAACCAAAGCTGTGTAAATGAGTAATGGGCTACTTTCTGGAATAGGCAAGCCCTTTTTTATACTAACACTGTGTGCTGCAGAAGATGTGACACTTTCTTGACTGCTTGATGGAGAGTCACCATCTTGGTTGCCCTCTTGTGAATCAGCTGACTTTGTTCCATATGGTTTATTCTGCATCCAGGCTCTTGCTAGAGCATACAGTGGTGGGTCTTCATTAAACTGGGCAAAATCCACACTGCGGTCAAACAACTTCATAACAAAACTAAAAGGAAAAAATAACACAAACACCTGATTATAGAAAGAAACATTGCCATATACTTAGGGCCTGATTACATGAGGCAGGCTGGTGTCAGTTTGCCGGGATCTCGGCACGTTTGTTAAACGTAACAAAAATCAACTCCGCAATTACATGACAACCTTGCCAGCCTGGTTAGCCGAGATCTCGCTATCGCGGTGCCGGGATCCCGGCTAACCGAGCTGAGATCTTTCCATGTAATCGCGTTTGCTGGGCCAGCCCGGCTTATTAAGCCAATGAGAGTGCAAAATTAAATCAAGCTCACTCCGTTTTCCCACGGTTTATCGCATCAGCCGTCAACTGATCAACCGGGCTGGCTCGCCTCATGTAATACCGGCCCGAAAGTAATCTCGCCACACCAAAGCAGCCCAGCTAACCGGGCCAGCCCGGCTCATGTAATCAGGCCCTAAGACCACTATGTAAATGAAAGCAGTCATGGAAACAGAAACGGATCTCAGACTGAGAGAAAAAACCAAACCTTTTCTTGAAAAGTTTACCATATTTCCCAGTGTGTAAGTCAGACCAGTGCATAAGTCGACCCTACTTTTTTGACCATACAATTGAGATTTTTACAATTTAAGGCATGTATACCCAACTTAAGTCATGTTTCATTCTAAGACAAAGATGCCATCTTGGTTGACTTTGTAACCAGGCAACATAAAAGTGAGAGATCTGGTAACCAAAAATAAGCACATAGTGAAAAGTCACAACTGAAATGCTGTGGCAAAAGGAATCATTTCATATTTTCTGACTGTGAAGCCTGAAACAATAGGGAAAAATTGAAGTTGCTAATTCACAGGCACCCAACTTCTTTTTACATTTCTCCAAACAAAGCAAGTTAAACATAGTGTCATATTAATAAAAGAAACTTGACAATATTCTCTGTATGTCTCATTGGAATCTAGTCAGCTTGTTATCGCTGTCTCCAAACTACATGTATACGACTGCTCATTTGAAAATCTATATCATACACTGCTTTAGCTGCCGGTTCTCTTTCCATTACAGTCTCGGTCTTTGTCCACTGCAGCAAGTGAAGAAAGGCATCATTCTTCCCATAAGATGTCACCCTCAGAGCCATCAATTGCATTTGAGATGCCGCATTTCTCAAAGTGCTACTATGACCAAAAAAAACCTTAATTTTTTTTTTCCTTTGGATTTCAAAACTACATTAACTTAACACTAACCGACCCAAGTTTTAAGTTCTGATTTTAAAAAGACATCTGTTTATTTTAACTGGAATTTTCTTACTTCTTCGTCCACCATTACTAGCTTTAAAATCTTAAGAGAGCTGGGTCGAGGAGAAAATGATGTCAACAACTCACTAGTTTAAGAATGCAATGCGTGTGTATGTTGCAGTTAATTTTTGGTTTCAGTTAATTTTATAATTTAACTAGTTAGTTTTGTCTAACTAGGTGATTTTATTTTTAACAAGTTAGTTTTTTTTCTAACCAGGTGATTCTATTTTTAACTAGTTAGTTTTTTTCTAACTAGGTGATTTTATTTTGAACTGGTTTATATTTTCAAACTGGGTTGAAATTTTCAAACCAGGTTAATTTGTGTCAAAGGGGAAGGGTGAGTCTGGGACTAATAACTTTTTAGACCAACAAATATGAGCAAATTTGCAATGGTTGCTTGTGTGGCACAGTGGAGATGAAGATGGACTTCAAAGTCAGAGGTTTGGAGTTCAAATCCAGGTGAGTGCAAAATAATAAAAAGACTGGAGGGCTAGGTCTAGGGATAGGATTAGGGGGTCAATAGAGTTAGGAATAGGGATAGGCTTGGGGGGGGTCAATAGGGTTAGGAATTGGGATAGGGTAATAGGGCTGGTGGTGAGCATGTTACTCTTTTGAGAAAAAAACTAACTAGTTAAATTATAAAATTAACTGAGACCAAAAAATAACTGCAACATGTACATGGTTGAATTAATATGCAGCACAGGAGTTTTGGGCTTTCAGAGTTTTGCATGTTTAATAAATTGCATTTCCACACTGAAATTTTAAGCTAGTGAGTAAATGATATCATTTTCTCTAGATCCAACCCTCTGAGGTCTAATCGGTCAGTTTTGAATGTGAGTAATGGCGGACTGTGAAATCCAAAACTTACACTCAAAAGAAACAGCCTTTGGATAAAACTCAAAGCTCAAAACTTTGCCAGTTAGGTGTTAAGCAAACACACTTTCAAAATCTGAAGGGAAAAAGGAACTGATTTTTTGATCATAATGGCACTTTAAATTAAGACCATTCCATGATTAATTGACCCATTCACACCTTGTGCTGTCTTTTTGGATGAATTAGTTGACTCTCAATTTTTGGCCACTGTATAAGTAGAGGTCTATTTTTTGGGGCCGATTTTGTGGCCATGAAGAGTTGACTTAAAACCAGAAAATACAGTACTTTACAGTACAAGAATAACTGATATGTATTATGTATTGGCTTTTCTTGAGTCCACAACCAACAAAGAAAGGAGGCTTACCTTGCTATACAGAAGAAGCATCCAGATTTGCCAAGATCAAAAGACAAAAGAGTAAAACAAAGAGCAAAATTAGAGAAAGCTAAGGGAGGATTTAGAAAAAAAGAGAAAAGGGATGATACATGCAGAAGGATTCAGATAACATTTACATCTCTGTTGCCCAGTTCAGATCACGTGATCTCAGTTGGGAGGTTACAATTGTGCAGTTTGTCACAAGATCTGAATTGGATGTCAACAAAGATGTCAACACATTAGCCGAATCTGTCTATGAACATGGGTTCTCTTCAGATGTTTCCCTTGTCACAACTCTCTCCTCTACCTCACACATCCTCTATCACTCCCAGCTAGGATGAGTAAAAAATAAACTTTAGCTCATTTAGTACAGGGAATTTTATTTTTCTCTAGCTCTCCGCCTCGTATTGATCTGCCTGTACTAACTTTCTCTAGGTTCCTCCTTGTGGGTGAGTAGAAAAACAAAGAGCTCATTTTCTCCTTTAAGAGTTTGAAAATATTTTGAATAAATAATAAAGCAATTATTGAATTCGGTTTTCATAGTATATTAAGAATTCGGCAGATCTCGGAGGTGTTATCCACCTTGGCCTTTTGCCTCAGTGGATAACACCCTCCTTGATCTAAAGAATTCTTCATGTCCTACTCAGTCTTATTCAATAATTGCTTATGATTGTATTTTGCTCGTTCTTTACATGTATCATATTGTACATGTGGCGAATGTATTGAGGTATGAAGCCCTACTCATCAAATATCAACTCGAAGTTGCATCATGTAAATTTGGTCTGTAGCAGATTTGGGACAACCTGACAGTTTGAGCATAAGCCCTTTGTTGGAGGCAAATGAAGGATTGTGGATTGCATGGGTTCTTATGTACAAAAGGCCCATGGTAGAGAATCAATCGATACCTATGATGAAGAACCTTGGTCGACCCTCGACCACTACTTGATGGACACACCATTGACACCTTGGTTGACACTCGATCGACTAACTTGACATTTCGTTTGACAGTTAGCAAATTTTTGTTTGATGCATATGAGTTGGCCAACAATTGGCCAACTTTCAACCAACTATTGATCAGGTGTCGATCAAGTGTTGACCAAGTATCGAAAGAGATGTCGATCGAGTATCAATCGAGTTGTTGACCATGAGTGTCAATCAGAGACATTGATCAACACTCCACTGTGGATGCCTTTAGTTAATAATTTCTTTTGTATACTGGTCTGTATAATGATTATTGAGTTATTTTATTAGATGATGTATGAATACAGAGAAAGTGAGACTAAACCAGTTACTGTGCCTTTCAATAATGTCCAGAAATGTAAAATTCACAGCTCAACTAACAAATGCATATTTCGCTACTGTCAATCAAAAATGTTCCGTGGCACATCCTAGCTCCCAACTACTGCAGCGCATGGGGTAATCAAATTCTTGAGCACAGTTCAGACAATGAAACAGTGCACGGCAGTAGTCGGAAGCTGAGGGGAGCTGCTGAACATTTGATTGACAGTAGCGAAAAAAGCATTTGTCAGTTAAGCGTTTTAGAGTCCGCATGTTATTTAAAGGCACAGTAACTAATATCATTGGGAGCTAACTTAAGGTGTTGATTTGAAAACTAAATTTCTGTACTGAACAGCATTGGTGAAGTTTATCTGTGACTAACAAAATCCATGAAGTCATTTTAAAATCTTAACTGCAAGCACTTACGATTCTGACTAGTCCCATCTCCATCTGTAGGGGAAAAAAAAGCTCAGAAATTACCATGAAGATTTTTAGAAAACAGTTCTAGTGATTGTTATGTTAAATCATTTACACATTTACTTTTACTCCTTTAGAATTATTTTATTAATATACGTTCCATACTGACCATCGTATCCTAAATCTTTCTTGCGTCTTTTCCTTGGGGTTTTCCCTTGGGAAAACAACAAACATGTCAGAAATGATCAAGTTACCGACCTAAAGCACATGTAAATTACAGAAAACTTTGATAGGCAAACTAGATGTTCATTTCTTTGCATATCTGGAATGTTGCAGCCCAATGTTCCACTGTTGATTGCCAGAAACTTCAAACTTGCTTACTGGGTGTTTTTGTCATAATCACAAAACCGCACAGTCAGCAAATTTGAAGGCCATGTGCAGTGTATTATTTATTATAAGCTACCATGCAATTTAAAATGAAGATAATAGATAAGGAATTAGAGATATCATTTTGACAAAGACTAAAGTCTGACTTTAAGCTTACAACCCATGACTAAATCAAAAGTACCATCATGATTATCATTTCATTATGATGAGCCTACCTGAGGCACTCCTGTATTTGGTATAAAAGAAAAGAAGAAAACCAAAATCAATTTCTACACTGTAGTACTGTGGACAAACATCACAGACATATTTCTGGCTAACCATGTAAAGTTGATCAAACCTCGGGTACTTGTTCCTTAAAAAGTATCAAATTCCATTGGGATGAATCAGAAACATACTAATGGTGAGAAAGAGGCTCAAACACCGAACTGAGAAGGTGGTAAAGGGCAGTGCTTAATTTGCATTCTACATACCAAACTATCCTGTTCAAATTCATTAATGCTTGTTGCTTCAATAAATTAAAACAAACAAAGTCAATGACTCTCGCTGGCCACAATAAAAATTAATAGACACTTAATCTTCACTGACCTTTTAGTTGGAGTTGATGGTGGTGGCATTTGAAATGACACAGTGCTAAAAAACAAACAAATGAGCTCAGCAAAATGACAGAAAGACACAGAAGGACAAATTTGCTACAGTAATTGAGAAAAAATAGTCTAGGTGAATAAGTGTACTTAGACTTTTAACATTCATTTGTGAGCGTGATTAACACCTTCAGCTATAGCTCAGCTTACCCTCCTGTGGTAGAACTGGTCTCATCTTCACTGCTGCTGAGTGAAAATAAAAATAAAACACTGCATACAGTCATGTTTGTAAGAGAATAGCTGTGCACCAGTAATGAAAAGTGCCTCATGTGCAAAATACAAAAAATTATGTAAATCTCTGTAAAATGAGAAGGCTTTCAAATAAGGAGCAATTAGTTTTAAGTTCATAGGCACTTTAATATCCTTTTAAAATGAAATAAAAAATTTGTTTTGCTATAATTAAAAATGGTCATTGAGTCTTCTTTCCTGGTAATTAAATAAACAGCAATAATTATTAACAAGTCACCTTTCTTCTGTTTTCTTTATAAGATCTTTCAGCAACACATCTAGTTTGACTCTGGCACTTTTTATCCCTGAAAGCAGAAAGTTCATACTTTTTGATTTGCACATGAACAAGAAAGTAATTCTGTCACACTCGTAATGTTGTAACAAATTAAATAGCTTAGAAACAAGTATACTACAAAACAATAAACACAGCAGAAATGTGTTGATAGTGCGCATTACAAGGCATAATTTGTTGTAAACTTAACGATTATTAGAGGTACATGTAAAGGTTACGTCTTCTCAGGATAACTCCAAAGAATTTGACAACCCTTGTAGTTTTGGCCTTGGTTCCTTAGAACTAAGAAGCTTAGAGGAGGAGACGCTAGACACAATTCTTTGTTTCTACCCTAGGGAATTTACATTGAATCAGGTGCTAATACCCTGGTGTACCCAAACAATGAAAACAAATCATCAATATAATAAATATAATTGATAATAATCAATCGATTAATACCAGAAATCAATGAAAATTGATCACCAAGAAAATTGTGAGCATCAATTTTCATCGATTTTTATTGATTGTCAATGATTTACAAATGTATCGATTTCTCCTGTTCATTTCAATTTCAGTGAAAAATGCAATGGACAAGAGATTTGCTTTGTTCATGAGAAAAGGGAAGGAATTGAAAGAAAATTTTTAATTGTTGGAGTCCATTTTCCTTTGATTAAATTGCTTTCTTGGCCAGCTCGATTCAGTAAAATGTTAGCATCACACAGTTATTGAACTATTTAATGTCTCAACCCAGTGGTGGATCCCGACATTGAGCTACGGGGAAGGGGGGGGGGGGGGGGGAGGGGAGGAGGGCTACAGGAAGAATGAGTGCTGACTTCATTGTAATTGTTACAGTGAACCTTCACTCATGGTACTCTTTCACAACACACTATCAATATCACAAAATAGTGGGCTTGACACTCATGCTGTATATGCGCTATTTAAGCCTGACAATTGAAAGTATCCTCTTTCAAGACTTGTCAATTAAGATCCATGACAATCGATGATAACCGAGGACAATCGATATAATTGATAGCAATTACGAGGGTTAGAATTATGAGCATCGATTTTCATCAACTGAGGCAATTGATAATAATCAATTACTTACAGTGCATAATCAATTATGTGGATTACATTGATTGCGTTCAGATGATCGATTCTCATCGATTGGGCACGCTGGGTAATACGGGTTAGACTGGGAGGAGTATTGTTGTGATTAACTCAAGCCTAAGGCAATGTCACTGCTAATGCAGTGTACACGACTTTCCAGTCGAAGGGCTACTCTTGGACACAGATAGAACGCCTGGCCAGGGACAGAGAGGATTGGAGGAGTCTTAACACTACTCCAAAATGGAGAACACAGGTTTCTGAGATAAGCTTATAAAGAATGTAGACAAGCACAAAGGAGGTTAACCTACAAAGTTAATTTACGTGCAGGCTCACATTGGTGCACAAGCAGCGTAGCGGCGAGCGCAAAATCGAGCGGAGATGCCGCGAGACGACGTCACTTTCTTTTCGCCTAGCCTCTTAACCAGACTCCTTCCCGCCGGAACACTTTGCTCGTCGCCGCTTGAGCGCATGACCCAAAGGTGAGCCTCTGCTTGTTTTGATTTACGATGTATTGCTTGTAATAAGAGAATATTACCAAAGCTACTGCCTGAAAAAGAACGCTCTACCTGTGGAATTGTCTTCGCTTTTCGCCATCAAAATGCAAACTCCTCTTCGTGTCTTTTCCTGTTTTAGCTTGTTTTTACGTCTAACACTTCGGAACGTCCAGCTTGAAAACGTGATACTCTAACCGTATATCTATCTGTTAGACGAGTAAAATATTCACTACGGAGCACACTTTTGTCTAGAAAACCCAAAATAATATTGGTCTTTGCAAGAGATTATTTTTAGAAAATAGGAGAAAAGAGCAACTTCTTCGAATTGGACGCCATTTTCTCCTTCAACTACCCCGGATGAAGAGACTTCACTTCATTGGTTTGTGACATTGGTCATTTTGAAGATCCCATAAGCCTTTGCATATCCTGTGTTTTGATTGGTCATTCCATTATTGTTGACTAATTTCAAACAAATTTTTCATCCGTACGCGAACTGTACATCCTCACTTTTCTCGAAGAAAATTACAAATCAGTGGTCTTATTTTCACTGGAGAGTATTCGAGCATAATGTGTAACACTGAAAGAGCACCAGGAGTTTCATTTGGAAGCGTAAGATTCTCTGAAAGGCCTCAGATCGACTCGGCAAGTTTGAAAGAGAGCTAATCGCTTGTGTAGTTGATGTCTTCAATTCTGATTTATTCCAGGCTAATTTCACTGCATATGAACATGAGGCTATTCAAAACGCTTTAAATCAAAAGCTTGGACCAGAGTACATAAGCCAAAGAGCAGGTGCTGGTGGTCAAAAGGTAAGATTAGCATTTCTTTAATAAGCTTATAATTTATTTCATTTAAGTTTGGTTTATACGTTGTAATTAATTTCTAATCTCAGCTTATTCTGTGTGGTTCGTTTTCTTATTTGGCTAACTCTTTCTTCAGTTTATCTCTAGTCAATAATTTTTATGGACTGGTGATAAATTGAAAAAAATCAACTAACTAAAAGAAAGCGAAAACATTCTTCAAAAATTAACTGAGATCAAAAATCTGCAAAAACTAGCAACATTTATCTGAAATTTAACAAATTGACGTCAGTTTTTCAAGCGTCTGTCCTGTTATTGATCATGAATTTCGTCATAACATTGTCAAAGTAGCTGTGGATCCACGAGGCGATCGCCGAGTGGATCCGCAGACTACTTTGACAATGTTATGACGAAATTCATTGTCAATAACGAGACAGACGCATTAAAAACTGACATCAATTTTTTACGATAACAAATTGTCAAATTGTCCGCTTATATAATTTCATGTGTCTGTCCGCTTATTGACAATAAAAATTAGCCAATGAGCGAGCGAGGAATTCTGCAGTTATCGTAAAAATGCCAATTTTAGCATCTGGCTTATTAATTTTCTAGAGGATGTTTCTCTTTACGCTGTGTTCACACCTGGCTTCTGAGCACTGGTGCCAGGTCACTGGCACAAAATAGTATTTGCATTCAAACACTAGGTACTCAACTATCCAAGTATAATCATAACTATAACAAAATTCTTGAATCTGATTGGTTATCAGCAACCCTGGACAGTTGCACATGTCATACACTTGTAATTGGATAGTTCTATGTATCATGCCTGAGTAATTAGACAGTATGCATCATCAAGCATGTGCTAGTTGCACTTGAATGGGTTATCTTTTACAGCATCTAGCTTAGAAGTTGAGTATATTAACCTGTCAAACTACTTCTTCTCAAATTTTGTTATAGTTACGATTAATTAGTAATATAACTTTGTATCATATTTTGAAACAAGAATTTTTTTAAAAAATTAAAACCGCGCTTTTTTAACTCTTTTGCGCTCACAAAAACATTACGTAATATTTAGCAACAACATTTTGCAAGAAAACATTACCCGGAAACAATTTAAAAGATGGTTAGGACTTGTTGCCATATCTCAAACCGCCCTTGGATACCTTGTGATGCGTACACAAAGTAAATACTGATTATAGGCCTAAGCACTGAAAATACTGATAAGGCGGTAGGGTTAATGGTTAGCTTCTTTATAGCGTTCGGGTTTCTGATATGGTACTTAAATTGAACTCTCTATTGGTAGCGTTTCCTCGGTGGTCTAGTGGTTAGGGTAGAAGACTGCCGTGCTGGCACACCGGGTTCAAATCCACCTCGTCACATGAAAATTTTTTTTCCCTTTAAAATTGAAGAGACTTGCACTTTGACAACATTTGTTGAGCAGAAACTAAGTCTCTGTGTCAAGAAACTTAGAAATTTCATGCGAGTGTACGTGAATAGGGAGAGGGCGGTTTGAGATATGGAAACATTCTTTGCATGAGGCGGGTCTAGCGTGACTTGTAATCGGAGAATTTTGTTTATGTCTAAGGAAAAATACCTTGACCTTTCAAACGACTATCAATTTACATATGTTAAAAGGGTTTTTGACGAGTGTAAGGCTAAGTTTTAACTTTTTTTCCCCAGAAAATTCCATCATTGCTTCTGGCGAAGTAAACACGATCTTACATTTATCACCGTCAGCGTGTTCCATGGCCAGACGTAATACCTTTATAGCGCATTGAATATTCCCTTCGAAAGTGAACAGAGACAAAAATTCCAGATTACAAAATCTTCTGTTTCGCACGCAAAACGAAAATACAGCTTAACTCTGGATAATTTCAGCCTTAGTAGCCAGCAACTGGTCCTAAGTTACATTCTTTATCCTTGCAAATGTCCTGATGTGCATCTCCAACGGAGTTTGGCCCAATTTTGACCAAATAAACATTTCTCACAGACGGCCATGTTCTGTCTGAATAGTTAATTTGCTAACTTGACAAAATGCTCCTGAGGGGGGATATGACGAAAAGAGCTGAGAAATGGCCTGTAATTGGCTGATGATGACATCATCCGGTGACAACAATTGGCCGAGTGAGTCGCAGTTTGGGTCTGCTCACCGACAAAACTAAAAAAAAAAAAAATAAACCGAAGGCAGAGCAAGAAACCGCCCAGCCTACAGCTGCGCTGTTTAATTACTTGCATGATTACTCCCTGAATTGTACTCCACTCAGTCCTATTACCATTATAAATCACTTGGTGCCCGGGTGTGAGGTTTTGGCCCAAGCACAAGGTCGAGATCTGTACTAAGGCATGGGCATTGTACCCAAATTATCTGGTGAAAGTGCTTGAAACAAAGGTGTGTTCAAATTTAGTGCCCAGCAATAATCTTACAAGGGCACTGTTCTTGGGTAACTTAAGTGTGAACATAGCCCGAGACAAAATTTGTTTATCATCCTCAGCTTGCTTATGTGGAAGGATGGAAACTAGTTAATTTGGCAAATGAGACTTTTGGTTTCAATGGATGGTCACATTCTGTAACTCATCAAAATATAGGTAAGGATGCAGTGTCTTGCCTTGCTTATCAATCACATGGTCCAAATTTATCATCTTTTTTTCACTGTCAGGTTGACTCTAGTGATAATAGTGTCTATTTTTGTTTTAGACTTTGTTGATCAGGTGGCAAACAAATATTATGTTGGAGTGAGTGCTTTTGTAAAAGTCCAGTTAAAGGTTAGAATCTAAATTAATTAAGATTATTTAATATGTAAAATTTGATGTTTTGTTTAAATGTACTAACTCTGAACTCTTTTAATTCCCCGTCTGCTTTGCTCCTATCATACAAATATGTTGTGAGAAATTTTTAAGAAAGATATTAGATTACTAGTTAAATATCCTTTTTTTAATCAAGGATTTGAGTGTCTGATAACTTACTGTAAGTTCATCACTAAGTTGAACTAGTAGTAGTAGCAGCAGCAGCAGCAGCAGCAGCAGCCAGGACTTAGCCAGGATTTTTCAAAGGGGACTCACACTGTGTCAAAGTGTGGGTGCTTAACAGAATGTCGTGTTGACCCCACCCCCACAGGTACGCATTTGAGCAGTATCACACTGTGAGGAAAAAGTGAAGCCTTGGAGCCAAGGCTGGCTCATAGCTGCTGGAGCTTATCCCAGTTTCTGTAGCATGAAGCGGTTATCACACTATAGTAGGTAGTAATTGGGGATGAAAGAGCAAAGCTAACTTGCAAATGCAGTTGCTGTTACTTTCAGCAGAGACAAGCAACAGCTGGAAGTACATCTGCGTTCGCAGGCTAAGGGAAAAGTCTGCCCTCAGTAAAATCTACTTGAATGTTACAGGATGGTGTGTTTCATGAGGACATTGGTTATGGAGTCTCAGAGGGAATGAAATCCAAAGCTTTATCACTCGAGAAAGCAAGAAAAGAAGCTGTGACAGATGGTCTGAAAAGAGCACTCAAGTAAGATTGCTTCTTCAAAATTCTTGCTTAACAGCTTTGATCATATAAATTTTAAAATTATAAGTCTCAAAAAACATTGTATAGCCTCTAACTACTTCTCATTTGGACCTGATCTTTTTTAGACTATGAGCACACTTGATTTTTGCCGTGTGATAGTTGACGAGGACGTAGGCCAAGTCCACTATCATTCATAGAAATCAATGGGAAATTGTGTGGTATAAATCTACTAGTTATTCAAAACTTTATCTAAATTCTCTTCATGGACACCTCAAAAACATGAATAAGTGTCTGTCATTTTGTGCGCACACTTGTACGCTACTCACTATCTTCAATAGAATAGATAGTGAGACTAGTACAGCCAATCAGAGGACAGCATTTGAGACAGAACACTAATAGATTTACACTATTTCATTTACTGGATATGGTACTCTGTTTGATATATCCACTGTTGGCTAGAAAGAAATCTATTTCAGAATTTGAAAGGCATTAAATCTCTTTGGTATATGTAGATCTGAAATAGTTTCAAACTCCTTTCAAACATGTGTTTAAGCCAAGGGTGAAAAAAATATGACAAAAAGCTTCATAAACTATCTGGTAAAGGAGCTCTAATTTACTGTAAATTAATTTGCTTTCTTGCATGCTGTACATGATGTCAAATTAGGGCACGCTTAAATAAAGGGCATATGGAATCCAATTCACATCCAAGGTTGTAAAAGCCAGTCTTTGATCAAGTTTTTTCAAAATCTAAGGTAAAACCCATGATGAAATTTTCACAGTTGAATTGCAGTGGTGAATTGCATTCCGAGCCAAAATTAAAAAGAAATATGCAACCAGTTTTGAGTTATTTTTGATTTCACAGTTTCTTAGTTTGGGAAAAATCTGTCTTACAGATTTTTATTTTGTTTTGCATGAATGTTAAATCAGAGCAAATTGCTCATTATTCTGAGGTGGGTCATACAGGTGGATTTTGGAAAAAAAACATTTAAGCTACTAGTGCCCATTCTCTCCTTAGGTATTCAGTCTTTCACTTTGGCCATTTGTTGACATTTAATTGTTTAATAACCCTTTCACCACCAAGAGGTCTCCCTTTGACGAGTAAAATCATCTGGCATTAGAGAGAGTAAAATCTATTAAGTCACCCTTGGTGGTGAAAGGATTAAGAGATAGCTTTTTTAAGAGATAGCTTTTTAACCCTTTCACCACCAAGAGGTCTCCCTTTGAAGAGTAAAATCGTCTGGCGTTAGACAGAGTAAAATCTATTAAGTCATCCTTGGTGGTGAAAGGGTTAAGAGATAGCTTTTTAAGAGATAGCTTTTTTTCACTCTTTCACCACCAACAGGTCTCCCTTTGACAAGTAAATTAAATCGTCTGGCATCAGACAGAGTAAAATCTATTAAGTCATCCTTGGTGGTGAAAGGGTTAAGAGATAGCTTTTTAACCCTTTCACCACCAAGAGGTCTCCCTTTGATGAGTAAAATCGTCTGGCGTTAGACAGAGTAAAATCTATTAAGGACGTTCGCGCCCATTGCTACTGCGCATCTCTAGTGCGCACGCTATTCATTGGTCACGAGCGTGCCACGTCATTTTCAAGCACGCGCACGGAGTCGAAAACTCAACAAAATATAGAGCTGATGACCTTTACGTTAACTTTGTGTGCGAATATTTTTGTTGGATGCTCGGTGACCCCAATTTTTTTTCGGCAGATCACTTCCTTTTCTGATTCTTTCCATTATACTAAAAAACAAAAAAAATCTGTACGTGGGAAGTTTTAATGATTTCTCATATACTATTCAAATAGGGTCGAATTGGTACGTCGGATACAGGTGTGCGTAACTTAAAAGTTGTATTTTTTAAGGCTAATTCTAGCTGATTTAATGACATATGTAGCAAAGATCTATCAAATAGGCCTATATATGCTGTGTTAAACACACATAACTTAGATATGATTCTTCAAATTAACTTTATGGTGATAGTAATGAATCTGGGCAAAATCGCCTCGAATGACTGGAAATCCTAGAAATGCTATGGTCTGTGATACGCTTTATCTTCAAAACGAGTTCAGTGACCCCCGATTTTTTTTACGTTTTTAATCTAAACTTATCATTTTCTACCTGCAGACAAAGTTTAAAAAAAATCTGTACGTGGGAAGTTTTTGGGCGCGAACGTCCTTAAGTCACCCTTGGTGGTGAAAGGGTTAAGTTTTACACAGAATGGTAAAAGACTTCTGCAACATCTTGGAACATTTTTTTTCAAAAGAGTTAGAAGTTGGGCAGTTATAAATCATCAAAACTGTAGTAAGTCACCCTAACTTAGCCTAAATTACATTTAGCCCCATATAAAAACAAGTTTAAATGCAGTTAAATGCAATTTAATGGAGTTAACAACTAGCAGCACAAGTTTTACCCGTGCAGTCAGCTGTTTGTTATATATGCGCATGAGCCATGATTCCTCATGCTCTTGGTCCATAGGGCATTGTTAGCATTTTGTTGGCGTTTTTAGTCAGCATTTCTAGCATTAGCGTTTCTCCTGAGCATGGGGACTCCTTGGAGGCTGTCTCCCCTCCCCTGTCCCTCCCTTTCTTTCCACTGTTTTATCAGTGTGACAGGTGCCTGTTTTTTTCTTCTTCCACGTGGGGACTCATGGCTGGGTTGCCTGGATTTGCCAGCCATGGGAGTGGTCTCTATCTAGGAGCTAGTTGCCAAAAGTGGAAGCTCCAGGATGTCTCAGGCACCTAACCTCCATTTTGCGAGGCAGTTGTTAATTTGAATAAGCCATAACTTTACCATCACCCTAACTATACTGTATTTTACATAAAGCATGATCCATCAATCATTTACAATCCCACATGTTGATTATTGTATCGCCATATACAACAACTCATTTATAATTAATTCCTTGTTTTCCAGGAGTTTTGGAGAGTCACTTGGCAATTGCATCAGTGACAAAGATTACTTGAAGTTCATTACAAAGCAACCCAAATCGGTAAGAGCCACAGAGCAGTTTCTCAACAGTGCTTTCATGCTCTGAACTACTGTTAGTAACTGTTTTTTGTTACATGATTTGACTTCAGTTTGAATATTGCTACAACACCATTGTGTGCAAATTGGCTTGTGCAGCTGATTGACACAAAACCATGTCCCTAGCAAGACTAAAACCTACATCTTTTAATCCTGCAGGGTCCAACCCTTACACCACTGTACCACACTTAGCAGTTAAAGTTAGGCTCAAACCTGGATCTGTTAATCCAGAGTCTGGCTTTAATACACCATTGTACCTTCCACTTAGAGAAGTTAGTTAAACTTAGTATTGCTCCTGCGGTTTCACAAATGTAGGGCTCCAAAAAAATCTCGAATTCCAGCTTGTGCTTTGGAAAAGTATCTCTCAGATATTGTTTGCCCTGGGCAAGTATTAGTTTGCTCTGACTTTTAATAATTTAGTTGGCAGAAAACTTGTCTGATCTCCTGCCCATTGGGCAAGTGAGAATGAAAAGCTATTTGTCCAGAAGGAGAATCTACTTGTTTAGGATGACCAGACCCGTGCCCTTAATTAATGGCAAGTGGGACTCAAAAGCACAACCCCTTGTCCCTGGTAGGACTAAACCTGAATCTGTTAATCAAGAGTCCAACGTTCACACCACAGTGTGACTATACTTCCCACTAGGAGTTAGAATATTGTTGCAACTTGTTATGGATTAGTAACCTTTGACATGCAGATATATATTCATTAGTACACTGTAAACATGTTGACTTATTGTTAAAGGGTAACATTCACTTTGATGTAAACTACATGAGGAGACCAGGGCAAAGAGTGGTGTCGAGACCCAAGAATGACCAACAAATAGATCATCAGATGATGACTGAAACTGCTCCTGGAAGTAAGTTAAAATTAACTCCAAGATACATGTAGAGATTTAACTTTCAAATAGGGGAATCCTTGTTTACAATATTTGCCTCGTTAGCATATTAATTTCTGATGAAGCTACAAATAAATCAGTTGTGAATATTGAAAGGTCATAGTATGATTAACTCTGTCAATGAATGTATTGAATACTGTGCAACACAGGTTTAAAAACTCAAAATTTTACAAAGAATGTATGAGCTCATTAGGGCTTTTGCCACCCAGAAATTTTGCAGTTTTTGAAAGACAATTTCTCCTTCAATATTACACACTGGAGTCAATTCATATCTAACATGTTTAATTCTGTACGCATAGCTGTATGCAAATGAGCAAAAATGTAAACAATGACATCAGCATGAATCTCTCTGTAGCCTGCATAGCAGCCTTTTTCTTTTCCTTTAGGCAGAGAGATCGATCTAGGGAGCAAGGGAGGAGTCAGTGCGCTGAAACGGCTGCCACACAGGCTAACTTTCAAATTACTTTATTTGCAGCAACTACATTGTGCAGTTCATATAATGTGATACTGTTCACCAATTATATGTACTAGCACTGTCGGATGTACATCCATGTTTCCAGGGTCCACTCCTTCAATTTTTTTTTTCAAACTTCCTCATGTAGCTGATCAAACAACCCCATGGATACTCTTGGCATGTCACAAAATACCGTAGAATTCCGAAAGTAACGGCCCCCCCGAAAGTAACGGCTACCCGAAAGTAACGTTAATTTTTTGCCCTCCTATTAAATCCCGAAAGTAACGGTCCCCCCGAAAGTAACGGCTCCCCGAAAGTAACGGCATTTTAAAAAAATTACCCCAAAACGGTAACAAAACACTGTTGTGACTCAGTGTTGTATTTGATGTTCCTTCAAGCATTACTTTCCGTCGGCTTACAAAGCGATCTTAAGAAGTACCATGACATATTCAACTGGAAAGAGAGAAATACAAATAATATCTCTTCTTTGGGAAGTAACTTAAACAAGAAAAACACCAACGTTTGTCATGAAACCGTGATTATCTTTCAATGTATACAGATTAGAAAACTAGAACTTGTAAAAATTCTCAGATTATCTTGGAGCACATGCACATGCTTGACTAAAGAACGTTTAAAGAATCGGTTTGTGCATGATTTAATCTGTGAGTGAAACTTATAAACTTTGCAATACTTTATTGAAATTAATTTGTCAGTGAAAAGTCAAAACGTACTGTACAGTTTTAGTAATCGTGTATGTATAACGTACCGCTTAAAGTAGTCTGTTTTGTTGACTGTTTGTTCATCTGGTTACGTTACATTTTAGGAATATGCCTAAGTGGAATGACTTTTAAATTTCATTATACGCGTCCTCTTTGTCTGAGACCGTTTCGAGTTACAAACGTTTTTTACCTGTCCGAAAATAACGGCTACCCGAAAGTAGCGGCCCCTTTTGCCCGCAAAATTCGAAAGTAACGGGGGCCGTTACTTTCGGAATTCTACGGTATTGAAAATGGTCTCTACTTCCCACTTGAGGATTTGTGGAATTTCCTCTTCCACTGTCCAAGCAAGTTAAAATAATATGTTCAAAATAATCAAATATCTTTTTAGTGAACAAAATTAATGAAAAACAGGACTTCCATTTTGTTTCAAATTTCCAATAACTATTCAAACTAATGAAGACCAAAAGGTAACAAACTTGATTCTTGTGTCTGGTAAGTGCTAAATATGCTGCAGTAATGTACTGGGCATTTTGGCGATAAGTTTCATATTTAGTGTTTATTGTCAGTGACAGTCACACAGCCATACTTATGGGAAGCAAAAGACAAAATTTACCATTTTAGATATGTCTTTCTCAAACTCATTACTAATTCACAAAGAAAATCACAACCGTGAGGAGTTTGTATACCCGTCTTAATAGATAGATTTTGATGATTTTACTTCTACGTTTTCTCCTTAGTTTTTGCTTCAATTGAGAAGATATATCAAACACTTGAGACAGTGTTTCATCAGCTATCCAAACACCTCGAATTTCGTCAAAAATACTCCGCTGCGCGTCGTATTTTCAACTCACTTCTCGTTATTTGGACATCCCGACGAAACACTGTCTCTCGTGTTTGAAATATTACATCAGTGCTTGTCCAATACCAAATGCATATTTAGTAATATTCTTTTTGTTTGCTTGTTTCCCTCTTGTTTCAGGTAACAATCATGAAAACACGGTACAAGCACAAGCCATTTCTACTGCCAAGAGTGGACAAAACAGCTCCTCTGAAAGACAGCCTTCAGAATCAACAACAACTGTTAAGACAAGACATGAAGACTTGCATCCAAACTCAAGAATACCCAATGAATTTAGGACTCCTCAGGTCGAACGGAACAAACCTTACAGAAGACCATCTTTTCCTCCTCCACCCAAAACACCCCTGGCAGCCTCCACCCTATGGTGCTAGCTCAGCAAAGCAGGTACCAATACTAAGACCACGCCCTTAGAAAATAGGACATGTGGAACCACCCCACAACAAGAGAACTACAGTGTTCTTCCGGAAGGTGATTCATTTAATTTGTACCCTTCAAAAGTACT
The DNA here is from genome assembly GCA_019787425.1 of Platygyra sinensis. NCBI lineage: Eukaryota > Metazoa > Cnidaria > Anthozoa > Scleractinia > Merulinidae > Platygyra > Platygyra sinensis. The sequence continues at coordinate 195,430 of JAHPZR010056005.1, read as the reverse complement.
AGATCGCAATGTAAGCGGATCTGACACAGTGGATCTTGGTTAGAAAATGATCTAATTTAGTTAGAATGCAGAGATTCCCACTGATTTGAAGAAAGGCCATATTCATGTAAAATGCGTAGACTAACAGTGCAAATATCACAACGTCTCGTTTGAAGTGCAATCTGTGTTGACCCTGAAATTGTGATGTGTGTCCACTACCTGTATTATCGTTCTGGGGTCACTGGCTTAGTTTTTGCGTGTTTTTTTTGGCGGTCATTCAGAAAACTGAGCGGGAACTTAATCTTGCTTGAAGGTTCACCTGAACAAAGGATTGCCTTTTTGGGCAAGAAACAACTTGTTCTGTTCTTGGGATCTTGTGGTCTTTGTGAGGTCAGAAACACGATTATTGAGCTAACGAAATTATCATAAAGAATTTGTTACGTACTGTTAAAGGTTCGGTTATGATGTCAATCGTTGTACTAGTATAGCGGTTTCGGTTTTTGGGAGAAAGTAAAAGTGGTCTGCGGTTCCCAAGGAGCAAAATATGGTGGTCCGCGGAATGTACAACCCCTAGGCCCCTAGGATCGAGATCGCAGCAAACGAAAAAAAAAACCTTCGAGGGTTTGTTTTTTGCTCGCCACGATCTCGGTCTCGGCTTTTGCAGCTTCTCCACGAGAAAAATCCCTCTAACCCCCAGGATAAGTTATAGTCGAAAAAAAATCCAATTGAAAATTCTACTTCCATAGTTTTCCTGAAATCTTACGACTAAAATCCTTTTTGTTACACCAAAGTTATGAAAACTAAAACATTGCTAGCATCAGACCCCGGGGTGGGGACTTCCATATAAAAAAGACACGGGTGTTCGCCGTACCTTTTAGGGGTTAGGGGTTTTGGTATATCTTAAAGACTTAGGTGTAGGTACACAGCGGGGGCTTTTTGCGGTACCCTCGAGAGTATTGAGCCAAAAATATATGACAGAAGATAATGTGTTATGTAAGAATTGGTACCTCTCAGGGGAGAAAACAATTTCAAGCCACGCCTACAAAACAGGATCTTGGCACATCTAAGGGGTTCTTTTCAAAATTTCCGACGAGAACCCCTGTCTTTTTATACGGAAGTCCCCCGGGGGAGGGCGGGGGGCATTAGACTAACCTGAATACTTATTGACTATCATTTCACAACCTCGTTCCCAGGGTCTTCTCTTTACCTCGAGTAGAGAGAGGACCCTGGGAACGAGGTTGTCTCATTTCAATAACGTTTCAAATCGTCTCGTGAACAGATGACCCAATGTTATGGAATCAGTCATTTGGGTTTGAAGAAGCTTTGATATCCTGCAGCGAGGAAGTATTGATGAGGCCAGGCGAATCCAAACTTGAAAATCGTACGGTCAAACAAGCAGACGGAAATTTTACTAGGTAGGTTTAGGACAATTCTCTGCGAGAAATTTTTTTTTTTGGTATTTGAATCATGGTATCAAATTAACTCTAGATAATGTTTGTTACATCAGTAATTTTTTCACTGTCAAGAAGCCACTTTAATTTGATAATCTGTTCTTCTTCATAGATGTTACAACAGAAACGTGGCGGCCCCACCCAATTCGTCGGCAAGAAACAATTGTAATAATGCTGCCATTAACAAACATTTCCCGTGTTCTAAATCGTATCATCAAACCTCAAGCAAAGCTGTCATTTTGGAGAACCCGAATCAACCAGGTATGCTATTCGAACCTGAAAGACAGGTCATGCTCTAGAAATGGCGCGAAAACTCGGGCAAGCGCGTCGATGCTCTAACCAATCAGAGTAATCGTGCTGTTGTTCAACCAATCAGGATCAAACCAAAAGCAATCGTAACTCGCGTTTTCTCGCGCATAGCGAGGGTTGTTTGGATTCTGATTGGTTCTTTGTGTTATTTCCGCTGGTTGTGATTGGTCAAATGTGATTTGGTTTAAGAATGCGTTTTGATTTACTCTCCGCAGAAAACACGAAACGGCGGAGAGTGGAGGAACATACTGCCAGATGATATGAAATGATGCTTAGGTAGTGTGATGCAACAGTCTGAATACACGCGGTTCTGTCTCGAGAGGGAAGCATCGAATGAGAGACACCCTTGAATCGAAAAGGAAATCACGCACTGATGCTGTGCTTCCCACAGACAACCGCGAACAACCTCTTTCCCAGGGTCCTCTCTCGAGGTAGAGAGAGGACCCTGGCAACAAGGTTGATCCGTGGTCACTTTGTTTATTGCAGTTTGTTGCTAGGTTGTTGTATTTTTGTGCGAAAGTTTCGACCAATCAGAGAGACTCGTGGATGCCTGTTTTAGCTACGTTATTGGAGCAGCCGTTTCTTGGATCAAATCTCGGATTTCATTTTCGTAGGGGGGAGGGGATCCATGGTGTGAATTTCTCAGAGTGGTGCTTCAAGGTCGAACCTCTGTGATCATATGTGTCATGGCGAGTGGTATCGCAGGGAAAACTTTGCCATGTAATTCCCAAAGAGCATTCATAGTATCACAAGAAATATACTAGGTATCCTAAAACCAGGCATGCTTTGAAGACACTGAAAAAGAGTTGCACCCTACAATTACTAGATATCTAGATAAAATTAGTTTTTGTTTTTCAAATTATTGACGTTATTGCAAAGTTACTTTTGAATGACTTTTATTGGTTTTATTTAGCTCCCAAAACAGTTTGAAATTAGTGGCACATTGTTTTTTTTTTCTCAGCTCTAGTGTTTTAATCTAAAGCATTGGGTTTTTAAACAACAGTTGCGTGGAATTGACTTCCCTGTACTATAAAATCTGTTCACTCTGCAGGCAGATTCTGTTTTTGTTCAGTTCTTATTTATTTCTTATTTCCTTTTACTTCAACCTACAAAGTTGTTTTAATTAACAGTTGTGACAAAGCAGATAATGGAATAAAGTTTATTTTTCATGCATCTTCCAGGCTAAGGGTGCGTTTCTTTAAGAAAATCCAAGATTGGATTTTAAATCCGAAAGAATCCGAAAATGTATTTTGCGTTTCTTTACTAAACAGATCAATCCAAGATCTTTCGAATCATGGCTCGTCAAAGGAACCGAAGAATCATCCACTTCCAGAGTGGGTTCTTCGGTTCCTTTGACGCACCATGATCTGAGAGATCTTGGATTGATCTGTCTAGTTTGTGCTCTCCAGACTTCCAGCGTACATCATAACTCCATGATACTCGCTAAAGCCGTGGTCGAACGGCACATGATTGTCCTTGAAAGTTGATTTTCTCCCTTAATCCCACACTAGCGACATAACGGTAATGTGAACATCGACATAACGACGTATGGCTAGGTGAAAAATGGGACAGGAGACTCTTTTGTCATACAATATTGGATAGCATCGAACCGCTTTGGCAAGTGCTTCTTCATCTATCCTAGCGGTCAATATTTCTTGCAGCAGTCAACTCTTGCTCAGTCGGGCCATTTTAAAAATATTTCTGGTGGCGGACTGGGTTCGACAATTCTTGCGCAGGTCTGATTGGTTCTTTTTTACGTTGTTATGTCGATGATGATCACACTAGTTTTAACAGAAACAACGACACAAGGAAAAGATCAGCTTTTTCCTTATGTCGTTATGTTCATGTCGTTATATTGTTTTGTCTGGATGTTCACACTGCTAACATAACGACATGAGGTCCTTCTTATGCCGTTATGCTTATGTTGTTCTGTCATCGACTATCAGGGAGTTAGGCCCCGTCCACATGTATTCGGATATTTTTGAATCCGCAACTTGTTCTTTCCGGATTCAAAACTTTCCCCGTCCACACGTAGCGTATTCAAATCGAATTCGCCTGTCCACACACATCCGATGGTATCCTGGATGGTATCCTAGCCCTGCACGTTGTGCGGCCATTTAAGCAATAGACCACAAGTTTCTACAGGTATCATGGTTTACTAGTATAGGCTGATAAACCACGCGGGATGATGCCGTAGAACACGAGAAGAATTCGTAAACCACAAACTGCAGGTGAGTGATATGAATTCTTGGAGTGTTTTTCCAGTATCCCAAACTCCATAATGACTTTAGAGTCCTGCAATATTTGTGCATAGGTAAAATAAAAAGAGGAACAGCTGTTACCATTTTTTATCCTTTTTCCGAATTCCCTACATAATTGAAGACTATGGTGGCCGATGACTGCCATTCGATTTTTTTCCATATTTTTTGAGAAAATTAAAGTGAAGTAAAATTAAAACAAATATAAAATGGCTATAATTTGAAATTAAAGTGAAAACTAAAAATTAAAAGAAAATAAAACCATTATAAATTCAAAACTAAATTAAAATAAAGTTAAAGTGAAAATAAAAGTAAAGTTAAAGCCCTTTTAAATTTTAAATTAATTGAAAACGAAATAAAATTAAAATGTCCATGGCCTATGACTGCCATAGTATCCCAGCAGACTGTGCAAAGGTGGTTTAGGATGAAGGAGGGGGGACTGGTAACGGTTAGATGTTTTTTCAGTCGCGGCTTTCCGAATAGTACAGCACTGTAAAATCATGTCTTATTTTCGCAATGATGCCTGGAAGGTGGACTTACAAATAAGGGAACATTTACAGAAATACGTTGGCCAATTGTTCAAACGAGAGGAAATTCTAAGCTTTTTAGTTAAGGATTATGTTGTTACACTTGAAGCGTTCGCTCACTCGATCGCAGCCTTCGCCATTTTGGTATATTTTATAGTGACAAGGAAGTAACAGTTGACGATGTGCGGCAGGCCATTGCAGAAGAGATGGACGGACCTGGGAAACTTCTGGGATACCGGGCCATGCAAAAAAGATTCGACAGGAGCATGAACTGAACGTACCAAGAGACTTGGTCCACGCTGTCATGTATGACTTGGATCCGGAGGGTCTTGAAGCTCGTAGTATTGGTACAAAGAAAAGGAGGCGAACTGGACATTTCACTACTAAGGGGCCGAATTTTGTGCACTCGGTTGATGCTCATGATAAGCTTATGGGGTATCAAAAGAGCACTTACCCTCTAGCCATATATGGTTGCATCGACACGGCAAGTCGAAAACTTTTCTGGCTTCGCATCCGATCGAGTGAGCGAACGCTTCAAGTGTAACAACATAATCCTTAACTACAAAGCTTAGAATTTCCTCTCGTTTGAACAATTGGCCAACGTATTTCTGTAAATGTTCCCTTATTTGTAAGTCCACCTTCCAGGCATCATTGCGAAAATAAGACATGATTTTACAGTGCTGTAATTCGGAAAGCCGCGACTGAAAAAACATCTAACCGTTACCAGTCCCCCCTCCTTCATCCTAAACCACCTTTGCACAGTCTGCTGGGATACTATGGCAGTCATAGGCCATGGATTTTTAATTTATTTTGTTTTCAATTTAAAATTTAATACTATGGCAGTCATAGGCCATGACATTTTAATTTTATTTCGTTTTCAATTAATTTAAAATTTAAAAGGGCTTTAACTTTACTTTTATTTTCACTTTAACTTTATTTTAATTTAGTTTTGAATTTATAATGGTTTTATTTTCTTTTAATTTTTAGTTTTCACTTTAATTTCAAATTATAGCCATTTTATATTTGTTTTAATTTTACTTCACTTTAATTTTCTCAAAAAATATGGAAAAAAATCGAATGGCAGTCATCGGCCACCATAGTAGTGATATGTCCAGTTCGCCTCCTTTTCTTTGTACCAATACTACGAGCTTCAAGACCCTCCGGATCCAAGTCATACATGACAGCGTGGACCAAGTCTCTTGGTACGTTCAGTTCATGCTCCTGTCGAATCTTTTTTGCATGGCCCGGTATCCCAGAAGTTTCCCAGGTCCGTCCATCTCTTCTGCAATGGCCTACCGCACATCGTCAACTGTTACTTCCTTGTCACTATAAAATATACCAAAATGGCGAAGGCCTGCGATCGAGTGAGCGAACGCTTCAAGTGTAACAACATAATCCTTAACTAAAAAGCTTAGAATTTCCTCTCGTTTGAACAATTGGCCAACGTATTTCTGTAAATGTTCCCTTATTTGTAAGTCCACCTTCCAGGCATCATTGCGAAAATAAGACATGATTTTACAGTGCTGTACTATTCGGAAAGCCGCGACTGAAAAAACATCTAACCGTTACCAGTCCCCCCTCCTTCATCCTAAACCACCTTTGCACAGTCTGCTGGGATACTATGGCAGTCATAGGCCATGGACATTTTAATTTTATTTCGTTTTCAATTAATTTAAAATTTAAAAGGGCTTTAACTTTACTTTTATTTTCACTTTAACTTTATTTTAATTTAGTTTTGAATTTATAATGGTTTTATTTTCTTTTAATTTTTAGTTTTCACTTTAATTTCAAATTATAGCCATTTTATATTTGTTTTAATTTTACTTCACTTTAATTTTCTCAAAAAATATGGAAAAAAATCGAATGGCAGTCATCGGCCACCATACATGTGCTCGGCTCTTTTGACGTGATCGCGGTCACGCTCCAACAGCCATTTGGAATTACATTTTGTACACCAAAAGTAGAAAATGCACATGTTACGTGTGGCATTAAATTACTGCAAGTGAAGTTAATTTCTTCATTTTAAAATATAATTGAACACTTATTTGTGACTAGACCAAAAAAATATGCGAGACAAAAGTAAATGCAAAAGCGACAATAAGAAAAAAAGTACTCAGTCTGCACGGTCTGCACAGTCTGCATGGTCTGCGTTTTGGAGTGATCCTTACCCGCGGGCCCATACCCGGACCACAATCTCAATTGATATTTTATGCAAATAAAAGTGAAGTCAAGAACAAACACGACAGGCAGCCTTGTGACTATTAAAACATGCTCTAATAGTGTCGTTTCCGAACACAAAACAACCAACAGCCAATCGAAGATTGAATGCACAAGAATCTCTTCATAAAGAATGGCTTTGGCCATGCGATGCACATACAAGCGAATCATTCGCGTCGTTTTAATGGGGTTTGCAATACTGGGAACATTGGTGTTAGGGCAAGATTTCCGTATAACACCATGCATCGTACAAGTCGGACGAAAATGACACAGGTAAGTTTTATGTGCTTTATTTGTTTTTCAGCGTTTCTTCTTCTTCGGGTACCGACAACAGACGATCGAAAATAAGAACACAGCACTGATTAATTGGCCATCGGGGCGAACTGAGAATTGCGATCACCACTGAAGTTTTATAGCTTCAAATTCTTTATATTTGAAAACTTAAATTCATGACTGAAGTTTTATTGTTTCAAATCTCATGTATATAGTTTCCAATAGACATAAGCAAGCTGATTTTCACTAGCGACGTATGCAAGCACAAAGCGCACCCACAAGTGCAAACGCAATGATATTTCAACATGAAAACAGACGACCTCGACGCACGCACAAGCAAGAGCCCAAGCAAAAACACTAGCTAGGATTATAAGTTTTCCTTTTTCTTGTGCTTGGGCTCATGCTAACGTTTGCGCTGCAACAAATAAAAACGAAATATCGCTCAGGCATAACACAATATCCAGAATATTTACCGCCCATGATGATGTTTCACCAGTGAAAACACTGAACAGTTTGGAAAGTTCGGATGATTTGCTTGCGCTTGTGCTTGCAAAAACCAGGCTGAAGGGCTATCGAATGGTCCCATTCAATTTAGAGGTGCTCGCAAAATTTGGCCTTAGTTCGAATTGCTCGCAAAAGTTAAATGAGTGCTCGCTTGCTCATGCTCACGGCAAAATTTTAATTGTTCACATGCTCGGATTAGCTGACATACATTGATAAATTCTCATAAATTTTACCAAGAATAATCAAAAAGAGAATAACATCGTTTAAGTCTTGAGAGGTAGTTTCAGTTGTACTAGAGCCTAGGAACGAAAGAATCTTAAATGAGCTTAGTTTTAGGTTTTCTTGAGCAAAATTCTGAATTCAGTCAAGAAATAACTTAAATAAGAGCTTCTTAGGCAAGTTCCAGCGCTGTACTTCACATAAGCCGAATCGGGTACTGATGAGGGAGAGAGAAAGGATTTTTCTCATTTGCATTCTATTCGGCTCATGTGAAGTACGGCGGAAGCAACTACACTATACAGGGCCACTTTTGAAGGTCTATATTCAATGGCTCGTTTGGCTCGTTTGGCTCGTTTGCCTCTGCAGAGGATGAAATAACGAGGAAGGATCTATATATGGATCTATATATATATCCTACGTAGGTCTACATATTTAGAGGCTCTCTTGGCTCGGCAGTGGATGACAAGAGAGCAAACGAGCCAAACGTGCCGGCTCGTTTGGTGGGTGATCATGATTAAAAGAAGCCCTGTATTCTGTAGTATAGCCGTACGGCGTCTGAAGCTTGGCCTTACACGGACCTTTATAATAGGACGACAAATTTTCCTAACTTGCTATCGAAAGAAAAACGGGAGAGGCGATAATTTTAGACTTAAACACGAACGGAGAACATGCAAAAAAAACTTAGGTGTCGAAAGCATGGAGGAAAACAAAAGGTTTTACTACTATGCAGAAAATACGAACTTAGTAGTATGTAGTCTGCGTTGCTTGGCGGTTTAAGCAATTTTTAACCAAGTTTTGAGCACAAGCGAACAAAGCGCCAAACCGCAACTCGGCCGAGGCTCGTAACGGCCTTAACGCTCGTTATCGCGGCTTCGCCGCTTTTTAAGCGCGCACAAAATAGTCCTTTTCACGGTCAATTTTTCTTATTTGCATTACAATGTAATCCAACGTGGGTGCGAGGCAATTTCGGGCTAAAACTACAAAATAGCCCGAAATTGCCTCGCATGCATGCTAGATTTTATTGTACTGCAAATGAGTAAAGTTAACCGTGAAAAGGGCTATTACTTAAAAAACGCTACGCTGGGCAGGCTAAGAATTAAATATGCAATTTTTCCCCGAGAAAGTGCGACTCTTGTTCGTTGTTATCCTTTCATTGCAATATATCAAACACAAGAGACAGTGTTTCATCGGGATATCCAAATACCGAGAAGAGAGTTGAAAATACGACGCGCAACGGAGTATTTTTGATGAAATTCGAGGTGTTTGGATAGCCGATGAAAATACTGTCTCGAGTGTTTGATATATCTTCTCAATCGAAACAAAAGCTAAGGAGTAAACGGAGAAGTAATATCGTCAAAATCTATGCTAATTGTCCAAACCTCCTTCACGGTTGTGATTTTCTTTGTTTTAACTTTATGAATTATTAATGAGTTTGAGAATGGTATTTCCGAAATTAACTTGGTTAAAACATAGCTATGGTTAAAATTATGATTCATCGCCGTCAGTCGATTTCGACGGTTACAGTTTTGTGGGAAAATCGATCCGGCGGTGGAGTTGGTTTGTAAGTTTCTAGCAATTTGAATTTTAAATTTCGATGCGACTGATCTTGATTTTTTGGAGCCAAACGTCGCATAATCTTTGTTTATTGAAATTGTTAACTGCCCCAGGGAAAGAACATTGGGAGGCATGGTGGCCTCATGGTTAGTGCGCTCTACTCCGGAGCGAGCGGTCCGGGTTCAAGCGTGTTGTGTTCTTAGGCAAGACACTTAACTCTCACAGAGCCCTTCTCCACCCTGGTGTATAGATGGGTGCCGGCGAATTGTTGGGAAAACCTAACAAAATTGCGGGGGGAGTGACCTGCGATGGACTAGCATCCCTTCCAGGGGAAGTAGAAATACTTTTAGCCGCCTCATGCTACAGAAACCGGGATAAGCTCCGGCAATAAGTATGGGTTATTGAGCAAGTGTGAGGTCAAGATGGCTGGATATTGGCCAAGTTCTTTTTTTGCGTGTTTATGGACCGAGACGAAGTCGAGGTCCATAAACTCGCAAAAAAAAGAACGAGGCCAATATCCAGCCACCTTGACCGAACAAACTTGGTCAATAAAGAATTTATTATATGGCTTTTGGTGAAATTTTGCTTTCGGGATGCAGCGGGTAGTCCTGAGCGGGCAAGATGGCTCCATCTTGCCCGCTCGGGTAGCCAATCACAGCGCTCGATTTGGTTCACGGAGCTAGTTTGGTTCACGGAGCTAGCCATATAATAATATTATATGGCTAGCTCCGTGAGCGGGCAAGATGAACCAAATCGCGCGCTGTGATTGGCTACCCGAGCGGGCAAGATGGAGCCATCTTGCCCGCTCGGGACTACCCGCTGCATCCCGAAAGCAAAATTTCACCAAAAGCCATATAATAAATCCTTTATTGACCAAGTTTGTTCGGTCAAGATGGCTGGATATTGGCCTCGTTCTTTTTTTTGCGAGTTTATGGACCTCGACTTCGTCTCGGTCCATAAACACGCAAAAAAAGAACTTGGCCAATATCCAGCCATCTTGACCGAACAAACTTGGTCAATAACCCATACATATTAACAGTCAACGCGAAACCCACCAAAACGCTCAAATTCGCCATTTAGAACCACAGAAACGACAATACACAACAACTGAGGTGGGTTTACATTTATTTTGAGCTTTAACTTAGACATTCCTCGATATAAGACTCTTCAATATTCTCCCATACATTTCTTTATATTTCGAACAACCAGACTCGCCGCTTGTGTGAGCTCCCTGTGACTGCAGTGCAATAATAACGATAAATTGGTGTGCTCACAGTGAAGTAATTTTCTGACCTCTTCCCTGTCAAATAATAAAACTTTTTATTTCATTTCACAGGCTCACACCGATTAAAGTTTCATACCCGGCAAGACTTTGTAAGTACAGGGAGAAACCTGTCTGAAGTGAAAATGTCTCGCCTCCTTGTGGGGCGATTAGACCTTTTCAAGGTTTTCGACGCCATCTTGACGGGTAGGCGAGGCGGTCAGAAATTAGTGTTTGTATGGGAATCCGATGGCAAACTTGAATTTTACACAATTTGTGAATCGCAACGTCAAAACACTAGGTAGAAGATTGTATTCACCCAGTTAGAAGGACATAGCTTGTGTAGAAGACGCTCAGCTAATTTTTGTAATTTTCCATACATTTGTCTGTAAATCTGGCTGCGTAGGCGCGGTTTGCGTAAAAAGTACAGACAAATGTATAGAAAATTAAAACAAAATTAAAGAAAATAACTGAGCGTCTTACACAAATTGTGCGTCGAAAACCGTAATAAGGCATTGGCGGATACAGACCTTGAGCTAGGGGGTGGGGGGAGGTGTTGATTTACCTGCCCTGCTAGCTTTTCTCCCTTCTGTCATTTCTTCTTTTTTACCCAAAATTAGGGGGGGGGGGGGGGGGCTAAATCCGCCACTGTAAGGTCTATTGTTAAATGACGAGAAGTCGTCGTTACTAAGTTCGTAGAATAGTTCAAACAAAAGAAAACCGTGGAACACGCTAATTTCATATATGCTTCGATCGATTCCTTTTCATCCAATCATGAATTTACTGCTAAGCTAAAGCTTTAAGCATTTTCACACATCAAGAAGGACGCGTCCTCGACACAGATAAATTTGCTGCTACAATTTTCATTAAATTATTTCTACTTTCGCGACCTGGTAATGGGGAGGTTGATGTGTATCGTTTTATGTCCAAACATAGTTCAGGTCACCATGTGCTTTTTTGTCACGATCCCTTGTCACACCCCATCGATGCGTCATCATGCATGAAGTTGATGTATACAGGGACAGATTCCAAACGATTTGAAATTTCTTTAAGAAATAAAGGTTAATTTAAGTCTTGGAATGAGCAGATAGAAGAATCACTGCGTGAAATATGTTACTATCAAGAGAATGTGCCGTAACATTACTATCTTTATTACATGAGAAAGTAGTCTTGAGGGAAATCCGAGCGTTCTAATTGGTTCTTTCTTGGTCGGGATTTCGCCATACGGACCGTTTCTACGGAAACGGTCATAAGTTGCGTATTTTTTGTATTCGAAAGTCGGCAAATTCCAACTAAACATGGCCCGAGTGCCATTTAATAAACTACTTACTAACCTAACTTGCTCGAGCGCGCTAGCCGTACTGGGGAATATTTCCCCTCGGTCGCCGAGTCATGTACGGACCTCGCTGGGCTCGGTCTGTAATGCCACGACCTCGGGCCAATATTCCCCGGTAAGGCCTTCGCGCCCGGTTAGTAAGAGGCTATTAATACCCTAGTCAAGTTTTTAGACAAGACTGATGTTGTACATGTTTGTTTGTTTTTTTTTTCAGGTCAGTCCTGACACAAAGAGACATCATTGGAGAAAACACTACAAGATGTGGTGAACAGAACGGTGATCTATCCAAAAGAACTTCACGTTTCATTCTCGTGTCAAGTCGCTACAAAGCGCTGTTTTGTTACGTCCCAAAGGTTGCATGTAGCAACTGGAAAAGCGTTTTTCTAGTTTTACAGGGGTATTTTAACACAACCGAAATTAATCGACCCCTTGTGCACCGTATGAGTCTACGAGGCACTCTGAGACGTTACTCCAAAAGCAGAGTCGTCCACATGCTACAAACGTACAAAAAGGTTGCCTTTGTTCGCGAGCCTATGGAGCGCATAGTTTCAGCTTATCAGAACAAGTTTGCCCAGGATTATGAAGGTAGAAAATTTCACCAAAAATTTGGCAAAAGTATCATCATGAAATATCGCAAAAATTTCACCGGCGAGGTCACTGACGAACATTACACCAAATTTAATGAATTTGTGCAATACTTAATTGATCTACCACCTAACGAGGACCGCAATGAGCACTGGGAGCGACAGCATAAATTATGCTCTCCTTGTATGATAAATTATGACTTCATTGGAAAATATGACACTTTGAAATCAGACGCAGCACGCGCGCTAGAGCTTATGGGTGCCAGTGATGTCGTTACGTTTCCAGAAAAGCGGAAAAAGCCACAGGGAAGCTTGGATACTACGGCGCTTATGAAAACTTTCTTTTCGATGATATCAGAGGAGGAATTCGTCCAGTTGAGAGATGCGTACAATGAAGATTATGAAATTTTTGGGTTTCACAAACCGACTTATTCGGAAGTAATTGGCAGTCTATAAATTGATAAAATTGTTATAACCTGCATTTATTCTTCAGGGAGGGAGGAGAGGACGAGCAGGGGGGGGGGGGGGCGGGGGGCGCTACGAATGGGACTAAAAAACGGGGGATACCGGAGTGACTTTAGGCTTCATCTGTTGGGGCCCTCAAAGGACCTCAGCCACGGTATTTCAAGTTGCTTTGGCCACATTTACAAATCTCCCGTAGATAAAAACCTGAAAGTAATAGTTTGCCAAGATAGAAAACACCTAAGAGATAGTAACAAACCATAAAGGAATAAAAGATGGTCAAGAATAGAGAAGATTAACACGGATTCCAAACAAAGAACTACCCTGGTTGCCAGAGGTAATTTTTTTCGTAGCGAAGTTGCGATTGTCAGCGGCGAAGCCGTGATTGAGATCCTGGCGAGTGAGACAAAAAAACCCTCTGGACGCGGCAGTTACAAACCTCAGTTCCATGCGAACTTGTTTTAAACTCGGTCGTTGATTGGTCTTTGTGTCTAGTGCCAAGTCTTTCCGCGTGATAATGATCTAACAGTGCATTTCATTGGATAATTAAATTGATGCTGTGTAGCACTTGGAATTACTGTATGAAGAAAGGTGTTTTAAAAAAGTGCTTATGTTCCATATTAAAGGGAACGAGACGTTTCGGGTATAACCCCTTCGTCAGTCGCAAAAGATGCCGTTGATAAAAACAAAACGTTAAAGTTTACGAGCATTGTTGACGCACGCGCGTGCTATGGCGTTGATGCACTTGACAAATACCGCGCGCGCACGTTGTCTCTGTGCATCAACGCCATAGCCAGATGGCCATTACTATAGCTTTGCTTGGATTTAACGATCTTGGATGTTCGATGACCCCTACTTTTCTTTTCAGCAACAGATTTTATTTACAATTATCTCCACGTTGTCTAAAAATGAACAAAAAATCAATGTGGGAAGGTAAAAAATTTCAAGATTTCTGCCCACGGAACATGGAATCCTGCCATCTTGCGGCTGCAAAGCGCGTGAAACTATGGTCACTAAATGCTAACTTGTTGTTTGAGAAACCTCAACAGTTGACTAAATTCGCTTAATAGGCCCATTTAAACCATATTTGGGAGAGAACATTTCCCTTCAAAGCTCTAATTACAATATTTTGTGACTTGCAGCCACTGTGGCCTTGTTCGCTAACGAAGTCCGATTTACTCAGATTTAGGTGTTCTTCCGGGCATGTTCTCTCCAAAACGAAGTCAGTGAGCCCCCATTTTTTTTTACATTTCTGACATCACTAACTCATCATCTTTCAACGATAAAATTTTTAGACAAAAATCAATGTTAGAAAATTTAATGTTTGCAATGGTTTATCCAATGAAAATAAAGACTTGGCACTAAGTAAAAAGACCAATCAACGACCGAGTTTATAACAAGTTCGCATGGAAGTGAGGTTTGTAGCTGCGCGCCCAGAAGGTTTTTTTCTCTCTCTCGCCAGGATCTCGATCGCGGCTTCGCCGCTCACAATCGCAGCTTCGCAACCCTCTTGCACCCAAAGTAACAACGAACTCGAAAGTGAGCAAACTGCAAAGTAGCTCCTTCGAGTGAAACAACTTCGTCCCGGCACCAACTGAAATGCACCTGACTAAAAATTTACTTTTACTGCCTCTCTGAGCGATAGTCTAAATTTGCCTAATGTTCGTTTCGTGTAAAAGGTTGAAAACGACTGTAGGTTAAGCTATGCCTTTCTTTCTTTCTTAGTTCAAATGTCGCAATAATTCCTTTTACACGACAATTCTTTTGCAATACACCGAGCCAATCAAAACTCTCGAGACAAGCACCTGTAGCCGGCACGAAGCGCGGGAAAAAGTGTGGAGACACAATTGGTTTTTGTCTCACTTCTGATGCATGTGCACGCATGCAGTAGCGCGAGTCTCTCTTAAACGTTCCACGTCACAGTTTCCGCATCTTGAAAAGTTCAAAATTTTCCAAGTTCATGGTTTGAAATCCGTGTTAATCTTCTCCATCCTCAACCATCCTTGTTCCTTTATGGTTTATTATTATCTCTTTAGTGTTTTTCTGTCTTAGTTAACTGTTATTTTCAGGTTTCCTTCAATTTAGAGGTAATTTTGTAACTGGCCAACTAACTCAAAATACCGTGACAAATGCAAACTGCTTTCGACACTTGACTCTGTGTATGTTTTTATTCAAACTCTGACAAAGACAACAAGGTCATACCATTTCTATACAATTATTATTATTTTTTAAAAAAATGTGGTAATATTTTTGTTAAAAATATCTGCACCTTCAAAATATTTCTAAACTTAGCGGGCTAATTGTTCAAGAAACGAACTTGAAATAACACAATAACCCAGAACATTTGTAGAAAACAGTGCTGATTAATTAAAAGAATAAACGTTGATGGGTATTTTTGGTTTCTGTGCCTTTAGTAAACATTTCAAAAGTTTCTCTGATTCATTCATTCATCCATCTAAGCAGAAGTCTATGAGCTGAACTCGCCATCTCTGGTAT